>JAAGAY010139094.1:13117-40479 GCA_011801015.1 Ardeotis arabs
ATGGACCAGCACCGGCTACTGCAGACTTCTGGGGAGAGTTCAGCACTGCATCCAGGTAAACTGTGGTGAAGGGGACTGCACATGGAAGGTTAGTGTCCTGATGGACACTGGAAGAGCCATAAGTTAAAAAGTCTTATTAGATCTGCTCCTTTGATTATTTTTTCTTTATTTCAGTGCTATTCCCAATCAGGTTCCTCAGCAGTCCAACTGGGTCCAGTTCTGAATGGCCAAAGCAGTGGAATGGGACAAACTAATGACCAAGAGGCTCTAGATGCACCAGATGGGATCAGAGGGGACACAAACCTCTCTAGTCTTCAATCAAAAACAAATTCGGACAATCCTTCTGTTTTAAACCTGATCGTCACTTCAGTCAAAACTTACTATTTTTGATCCCACAGTGAAACAACTGAACCTAAAGAGAATATACTGACCCCTCATAAGATGGGCAAGGAGGAGAGAGGTAGCCTCATCTCTTCCACCCACTTGGCTGTTACATGGTACATTCTAGCTTTTTTTCCCTGTCTTTCTGTACAGGGAAAGCAAGAATCCTGAAAAAGGTGGTACAGGAGGAGGCTGAGTAGGTGTGTCTGGGTTCCTTGTCCTTTAAATTTTCTCTGGGTAGACTGTTGCCTTTTGTGGCCGCTTTCAGTAGCAACTCAAGTCTCTGCAGCTTGGCCTGCAGTGGTGAGGGCAGCTGCATTTGGCTGCAGCTAGTAAATTGAAGCTGTAAGGAGATAGATCTTGTCTGAACACAAAACCCTCTGATTACTTCTGTGGTAAGTGAACCTCCCCTACTCTTCCTCTCTTTGCAATTCTTGATAGTGCTGGATGTTCCTGTGCTCCTGTGGGAGGAGTTGTGCAAGTCCTTGAGTAGATCTGCTGCCATTGTGCTCTGGCTCCACGTCAGCACCCCATCTTGAGGCTCCTTGTTTGGCTTGCAAGTTCACTGGAGGAAGTTCTCTCATTCTTTCTCCCTTCTGCCCCATGCAAAGGCCTCTTTGTCATTGAGCTCTTTTAACTGGAAATAGCTTAAAAAAAAAAAAAAGGCCTGTTTTTATAATTTGGTAGTTACTTGCACTAGATGACAACCAGGTAATATCACCACTCAGCACCTGATGTTCCTGCATCACTGGAGCTTTGACCTTGTGACTTGGTACTGTGTTAACAGTATTGCATATTCATGCCACAGTAAGAACTATGGTGGAACAGTGGATTATTCTCTGGTGAAGGGAGCGGGTCTCGCTTCCCTTTTCAGCTCGGTTATCTTTTGGGCAAGAAATTTATAGTAGGCCCAATCTTGAGAGAACTGTGGCAGCAGAATTCTCCCACCTGTGTTCCTTGTGGCTTTTCTTCTGAGGCTTCTAGGGAAGTAAGCTGGTTATTGTAACTTGGATATTTTTTATTTTTAATGCGCCCCAACCTCTCTCTATTTCCTGTGTGGTTTAGGGAGTTGGAAAGAGGTAAAAGGCCCTTACTCTCTGCTATTCTGTTTGGGAGAGTTTCCTAGGGCCCTTTGATCTGGACACTATTCCATCTTTAGCAACTACGGATGTGATCTGGGGGTGTAAGTCTACTGATTACTCTGGGCAAAGTCCATGGGGAGGCTGGAAACCTCACAATGCTAGTTACCCTCTGTGTGTTAGATGATAAGCCAAAACACTAGCTGAGAAGGTGGTCTCAGTGACTCTTCTACAGCTGTACCCAGTTACTAGAACACTAGGGTTTTGGTACTTCACTGGAAGGTTTCTTCCTCTTTTGAACACTCAGGCAGTAGCAAAGCTTTTGTAACTTGGATATGCTCTGCTGCCACACCTGTGCAAGTAAATTTTTCCCTTTGGGCAAAGATCTGATGGTGAGGCTTTTAAAAAGAGAGTCGTTAGCTCTATGCACCTTGCACTTGCAAAGGTCTTGTCCTTTTTGTCTTCTTACTACACTGATGCCATTTTGGCCCTGTGGGAAGCCAAATTATTGAAAATAGCTGTAAAGCTGCTGCAGTTCCACTTGTGGAAGTGGGGACCAGACTGCTCTTGGATGTATTTAATCCTGATTCCCTGGCTCTCTTGGTGTTCCCTCTACTCCCACCTTCATAGTCACTCTTGCAGTCTCGTACTTAAACTCCCTGCCTCCTCTGAATTTGTGGGTGGCTGTAATCTGCTAGTGAAGTCATGGACTCTGCTGGTTGGCTTCCCCTGCCACCCTCCCACCCCCCGCCCTCAAATTATTGTGTGGTCCTGTCCTTTCAACTATGTATCAGTTCCCTGAACCAAGGAAGTTCATGGCACCAATTAACAACTAACTAGGACCCTCTTCTGTATTGTCTTAGTATTCTGAAGATAATATATTATGTATTTGAAAAGCCGAAGAAGCAAAAATTAAAGATATATGTATATAAAGCATAACATGTACTGGTGCAAAAGGTAATTAAACAAGTAGTATTGGGGAAAATAATGTAATGAGTCCTCTGAGTTGTCAGATTGCTGTTGCTTTGGAAGCCCTGCAGATTGAAGGTTTCTGTCTCCAGCAAGATCCTAGTAGCCTACTTACTCTTCTGCAAAACTGTTATGGCCTGCAGACTGGACAAGAGCAACTTTACGAGTGGCCGGGTTCAGGCGTTGTCTAAGTGAAGAAGTAGGAGTGTGGAGGAAGGACACAAAAATGAACTATGACTGTTCCAAATGGGGTAAAACAAACAAAAAACCCCCCACAAAACAACAATGTGGAAAAAGGCTTGACTGTAGGGGTGTGTGTGATACTTGATAAGAATGTGGATAAAACTAGCAAATGAGAACTTAGTTGCCCGGCCATCTAGCATTTTGGACATTAGAGGCTTCTATACCCTGCAGATGTTTTAAGAATTGATTCTTGCCATGGTTGTAAATGGGAAGCAGTCTCGCTGCTGAGATGAGCAAGGTGAGCTGAGTTGGCCTTTTGTCAGGGAGCAGCAAGGACTGGCTGCTCTGAAAGGGAGACCAAGCTGGAAGCTGAGTCACAGCAAGGCAGGCAGGGGCAGTGGCCTCACCCACAAAGGAACAGTCCCACAGTGCCTAAGCAGGAAGATCAGAACAGGTCAGGATGAGGATTTAGATTAGCAGGGTAGATGGCTGTACTAGCTCAGGAAGTGATCAAGGGTGAGAACCTTAGCTGAAATAAGCTTACAGGCAAACCTTGCTGAGATTTCTCAAAACCAGACACCTATATTATTTAAGCTGGACCAGAGTCCAGGCAGCCAGTCCCCCAGAAGATAGAAGAACATTGTCCCTGAGCATATTCTCCATCAAGCCTGCTCATAGCCATGTCTTCTTGCACAGCCACACTTGATTGGTGTTCAGCTGCCAGACAGTGAAGGTTATGTTGAAATTACAATAGAAGTTTTGTGGCTTGGATAAAGGAGAAGTCTTAATCTTTTAAGTCAGCTGTTTGAATGACACCAGAAATGTGAAATCACCATCATTGTGAAATATTCTAGATTCTGTGGTGGCAAAAAAAAAAAAAAAAATCTTCAGATCTAGGAGTGAAGCTCTTACCCTGTTTTGGTGACTAAGGTGGGTATGTTGCATAGGTCCTGGCCAGGCAGAAGGTGGAGGGTCTTGTCCATGAGCTATGGTGAAGCTTCTCTGACTTTTCAGTAGGTACTTGCAGCAAGAAGGGTTGAATAGCCTAAGAGGGTATTTCTCCAGAGTAGGAGGATTTTCAGGTAAGCTGTACCTAACAGAGGTGCTGGGATATACTCCTGTTTGTGCACAGAGGACTGGAAACAGTTCATGAGGGAGAGCTTAGTCCTCTCTGGAGATCTTCCCAGTCACCCTGTCTTTCCTAACAGTGGGACCTGCTAGAATGCAACAATTTGCTGTATCTTGTGGAAATTCTATCCCCTTTCTCATTGGCGACCATCAGGAACAATCTTCCTGTCCCTAGTGGGAGAAGTTGGCTGTCATAGTAAGTTACTGGTGAAATGACTTGGCCTGTGGCTGGACTGGCTAAATCCTCCCATCTCTTCCTGTACTTTCTTTTGCCAGTGGCTTCTTCTAATGTAGCAGAACTCAGTATGCAGGCTGCTTGAGACCTACAGTGTCTGATGTTGCAGACAATAGCATTCTCTAGGTAAAGGATTAAGGCCAGGCCTTTAATGTGGGTCAGCAGATCAAACTGAGCAGTATCTCCTGAATGTTTATTATGTTCCACATAATAGATATCTAATTTCCTTAGGCTGCTGGGAAGAGCTACCGTCAGTATGAGAGGGACAATGGTCAAAGGGGGAGAAAAGGTCATGCCAAATGGGACACAGACTATAGCACATAGAGTGAAGAAACAAATGTCAAAGGGAAGATCCCAGTTTTGTCTAGTTGTCGTTTCTTTTGTGAGAGCTGCAGTTGAGGTGGGATGTGAGTGTTCTACCCTCCGTTCATTCTATTCTACATTCTGTGACCTAAAATTCCTGTCTCACAGCTATCCGGTAACTATTCCTACTACAGCCACACAACATGGATTACAGGCACAAACTTGCTAGCTTTAACAAAGCCTTGGTGCTGTGTGTGGCCTCCCAAAGAAATGGAAGGAGATGTCCAGTGGAGGAAATCAAACAAGATTAAAACCAAACAAGAAACCAGAAATTCCAAAGTCTTCCTGAGCTTTGGTGATGAGAGAACAGGATCTGAACCTGAACTTCAGTCCTGTTAAATCAGCATAAACCTACTAAGCCCTAGGAGGGAGCGCGACTGGGCTGTTAATGCATAAAAACAGAGCACTAGGCCCTGTGTAGTTAACACATGTTGTGATTCCTCAAGGTCTAGGCAGTCAATTGAGTGCTCATTACATTATGTGAACAGTAAATTCTCAGTTTAGAGACTTTCTTCCAAGTCAATAGTTTTGTCCATGGTAATAGTCAGGAAAAGCCCATTGCAGAATATAGTGCCCTTGTTTTGTAGCTTAATTTTGCCAGCTGCCATTAGCTATAGCTGTGTCTTCATCCAGAGCTGGGGCTCTGACAGACATTCTTTGAAGCTGCCTCTGAGCATGGGAAGATAAGTCAGCAGCAGCTGGTACCTCTAGTGGCTCCAGAGCAGAGCCACGTTTTTCCAGCTGTCACTGCTGGAAGCCTGTGGTGAACTTGCATCGCTTGTGTTTGGGTCGGGCCAGCCCAACTTGCAATGGCCTGCTTTCTCTTTTCTTTCCCAGGCGTTGTAGGATGGCAACTACTATATGCTGGGGCAGAGGCAGCTGGGTTGCTTAGGAGACTGGCTTTTTAATCCTTGAAGCAGACTGAAGAGACATTAACTGAAGGAAGGAGCTGCCTGTAACTTGCAGACTTTGTGTTGAGTCTTGGGCTTTAGGGGTGTAGAGAGGTGTGGTGCTCCCTTGCCCTCCTAGCCTAGTCTGTAAGCCTGGCTGGGTTGGTGACACCTGCAACTAGGGCTTGCAAGGTCAATCTCGCCAATGACTGTGTGCTGCCACTTGCTGCTGAATCCCCTTGTTGCAGGGCTTCTGCCAATCCCTGGGCTCAGCCATAATCTCCAGGGATGGGCTGGGCTCCCAGCAGTCAGGAGTGGGGCATGCAGGCAAACATCACCTGGGAGCTGGCTAGCACCTGGGAAGTGCTCTCTGAAAGAAATCACAGCTACAATCTGTCAGTAAGAGCATGCTGACTCCTAGGTTGGCAGCCTGCAGTGACCTCCCCTGGGCAGAGGAGAGCTGTGCCTTGGGGAGGGATGTCGGCAAGGCCTGGACCTGGGTATGGAACAAGCCACAAAGCAGAACTGCAGCATCTGGAGGTGTCCCCAGGAACATCTGAGATGGAGGGGAAAGGAAGGAGTGTCTTAACTTCACCACACAGGAGGCACAAAGGAGAAGGAGGTAGGTAACCATAAAATGACAGCACAAGAACTTTGGTGGGTCTGGTTTAAAACAGACCAGAACAGCTTTGAGTGACAGCAGAGTTTCTATTGCCTTTTATGGAATGCTTCCCTCAGTCCAATATCGGCTCTGCCTTCATGTCCACCAGTATAATAACTTGTCATTCAAATGCTTTCCTGAATGATTTAAAACTGACCCCTGATCAAATTTACCAAAGTATGGTTTAAAGATTTCCCTCGCTGCCTGCCCTGCCCCACCTCTGCCCCCACTTTCTCCCTCTTGAAAGTTTGGCAGTAACAGAACTGGTGCGTCCAAATGCAGACATGTTTTGCTATCCTAATGCCCTCCGCACTTCAGTGCCCTCATGCACGGTGCAGTGTAGGCCTTGGAATCAAAATGTCCCAGTCTTGTAGTTTGCCTGTGTATCTACATGTGTTGTCTTTAAAATTTGGCCTATAGGAACTGAACTCCTCCGGGTCTTTTTTGAAGTAAAGTTTAAGCACTTGTCTGTGAGCTTAGGGTGTTAAGCAAACTGTTCAAAGATGTGTGGAGGTGCTACATCAGTAGCTTTACACAAACCATTGCTTTGGTTAGCTGGCAGGGATGAGGAACTGGATTCCAGTGAGCAGCTGTGCTAAGAAGAGAGGCGTAGGAGAGTATTTTCTTTAGAGAATATCTGCTAAGGAGCTATAGATATGGCAGCATAGGCTGCATGTCTGGCCCAGAGTTAGGGGCTGCTGTCACTAGTACCTAAAGCTGAAGTCAATACCATTGGTACATGTACAAAGCATGCTTGGAAATGATCGCTGCATAGTTTTTGAGTAGAATAGGAAAAGTCTTTAAGTAATATATTCCATATAGAAATAGGACTTCTGTAAGCAGAGGACCTGCCCTGAGTAGTCTGGTCTAACTTCAGAAGTAGCCCTGTTTTAAGCAAGAGTTGAATGAGATACCTCCAGCCTGAACTATTTCCTAGCTCAGCTTCTGTACTCGGCTGTGGTGAGGTGGGTCCTGCGGTGGGCCAGCAGTGTCTGGTTCAATGCCTGACACTGGAGTTTGGTAGGTGGTGAGGAATGCCGAGGTCTGATGGTGATCCTTCAGCTCAGGAAGGGCCGATGCTGTGCAAGGACTACTGTGGTGTGCTGTGCCTGCTTGGCCTTAAAATGCTAAATACTCAAATAACAGTGAATTGGAGGCAGAATCTAAGAGACGCAGGCTACAGTGCTGTAGGCCAGCGTGAGTCAGCAAGGAGCACTTTGCTCTGCATCAGTCCCAGCTGGCAGCTCTGGGGCCTGCAAGGAGTCAGCAGCAGGGGCCTTTTGCCCTCTGAGTCAATGCTGACTCTGTGCTGGAGGCTGGCACCTGGGAATGCCGTTTGCCCACCCTTTGCTTTACTGTGCCGATGGCAATTTCTGTGGCCTACCATGTTAAAAGTGGCTGATGCAGGCACCTGGAGAGGATCAAAAAGTGCTCTTCACCATCTGGCCATGTTGACATCTGTGTCATGAGGAGGATCCCTCGTGCAGTTAAACCCCAAAGCTAGAGCCCTTGCTGCCTGGCATTAAAACTTCCCCAGCATATTTCAGACGAGGTGCGAGGAAGTGTCCAGCTGAGATGACTGTGCTCCCTGATTTTAATTCAGCTTTCTACAGTTGTTTCCAGATGGCATTTCCCTTGTCCCATCCTGACTGGATGCATACAATGGCTGTGCTGCTTTTGGAGGCAGGTGGTGTCCCTTGCCCCACTGCTGGCCTGTGAAAGCAAAGTGCATGATGGGTGCAGGGGCTCCAAATGGTGTGCAGGGCTTTCTTGGCTATCAGGTGCTACAAGGGCACAGGGTAAGGGTCAGCACAGGCCATTTAAAGTCTTCCTGATTTTAATGGTTTAATCCCACTTGGCAATTGAGTACCACATAGCCCTTTGCTCACCCTCCCCAGGGTATGGGGGAGAGAATCGAGAAGAAAATAAAACTTGTGGGTTGAGATAAAGACAGTTTACTAGGATAGCAAAGGAAGAAATAATAATATATATGTAAAATGATAATAATATCTAGGGATAACAAAATATACAAAATGAACAATGCACAACTCACCACCCAACAACCCAATGACTGATACAGCCCGTCCTGAGCTCCAATCACAGAATGAAAACTGGAAACAATCACGGAATGATCCTGAACAGGAAGAGAGAGTGTGACAGAGCCCACTGGCCAACCCCCACTTATATACTGAGCATGATGTTTATGGCATGGAATACTTCCTTTGGCCAGTTTGGGTCAGCTGTACTGGCACCTGTACATTAGCAAACACTGGGAACCTGAAAAAAGTCCTTGCTCTCTTTAGCAACAATTAATAACATCAGTGTTTATCAACATTCTTCACATACCATATCCATACTAAATCCAAAACACAGCAGCTACAGGGAAGAAAACGAGCTCCATCCCAGCCGAAACTAAAACAGTGATAAATCTACCCTTGACGCTTGGAGCAGCGTGAGAGAGCCACGTGATGCCGGTGCTGCAGGGCCTGAGGAGGGTTGTGCTGCTGTTCTAGTGCCATCTGGTGGGACAGCCTAACCGGTGCGGCTCTCCCCAAAACCTCCCTCTGAGAAGGCTTTATTGTATGTGCATGGACAGCAATGTGAGGATGTGGAGGACAACAGCTTGAGATGAAGTAAGAGTGGCCCTAAAGTTACAGCATGGGTCTGGGCGACCTTACCTAATAGCCCCCTTGCTTGGTGACTTTGGTTGTTTTCCATTTTTGTGCTTTTCTTTCCACTCCCTCCACTCCCCCTTCAAAAGACAGCGATGAAGTGCACTCACCTCACTGGGCAGAAGTGTAGCCAAATTGATTTCCAGGCTATTGAAATCTGCGCATGTGGAGGCAGAGAGTGCAGCACAGCTGTCTGACATTGACAAATTTGGGCTATGTCCTTCAACACCACTTGCTCAATACAAAAAAACAGCAACTAGAACAAGATAAGGAAATACCAAAGGCAAAAATAGTAAAGACAACCAAAAATGAAGCATAAGGCGCTTGAACAGTATATTGCTACCAATCAAATTAGATAATTAAGTGTGTGCACTTTGCGTGTAACCTAGACTATAAAAGACTAATGCTGACTAACCATAAAGGTCTCAGGAACACCATCCATGGAGTCCGTGTTTTTACTGCCACATGTGCAATTCTTGGACAGAACATGAAGTGTGAAGGATTGCCTCTGTGGGGAGATGTTATGTGCCCACAGCTTGTTCATGCAAATCCTATGTGCCCACTCTAAGAAGCTAAACTTCACAGCACTGCCTCTGAAACAGGCCACTGGTCTCACCAAGACTTGGATCTGGCCCAGGTTTGGAGTCAGATATGCAGCTGTGGCAAGCAACTGCAGTATCTGATCTCCAACAGTTTCTCTGGCCTCGAGACTTGTGGCTAAGACCCAAAAGAGGACAGGGGTGAAGATATGACGTTCCTAGTAATGACATAAAACAAAGCTGTGAGATTATGCATCTGAATGTGTCCTCTGTTGGCATTGGTTGGGTAATCTGTTAATTGTCTGAAGAAACAATCCGGAGTTAATGGTATTTGTGAAGAGTGGGGTTGGGGCATCTTGGCTGATGGTTCCCTGGATACTTTTCTTCCTTCTCTTATTGCTTCCCTTATACCTAAGGGAATTCCCTTATACCTAAGGAATTTTGGGACCCTGTCATCACATGTGAGCACACAACTTTCCCTTTCCAAAGCTCAGTTTGAGCTCCCTCAGCTCAGATAGCTTTGGGACATGGTGCATTCTGCTTGAAACCTCATCTCTTCCTAAAACTTGGCAGAGATATGGGTGGGGGAGGAATGCACAAGCCCTTTTGGGGATAAACATTTCTTTTTCATCTCTCCTACTTTTCTTTCTTTCCACTATGTTCTGCATGGTACTGTAACCACAGCATTTTGAGGAGCTGCTGGGCTCTGTCAAAATGCTAAAATGTCAGTTCTCTCTGACTGCTTCTTTTATACCCTCCTTTTCAGTTGTCCTCAAAGCTTGTGAAAAGGTATCTGCTTTCAGTATCCATAGGAAAGAATTTCTTACTAGTTCTGATGGCTTCTAGTAGTTGTCTTTCAAATTCTTTTTGACCTTTGCTTTGTTGTGGTTTTACACTTAATAGAGGCCATGGTCATTTCAATTTTTCTCATTTGGATGCAAGGTCAGCTTGCTGAAGAATGTATACTTGACATTTTAGCCATGTCAGCTTCCTTTTGCCTTTTGTCAGTTTTTCTAAAGAGGTACTAGGTATTGGCTTTGGGCTGTCAATGTGATGTCCCTGTGTAACCTCCATGCCACCTGTGATGACTGCATTCCTTGCTGAGTTGAAAGATGTCTGTAGGGGAAACACAGGTATAGTGGGAGAGTGAAGGTGTACTGCATGGGGAGGGCAGAACACAGGTGGACAGGGAAGGGAGGAACTAAGGAGCAGCAGTGGGAACACAGGGAAACAAAGTGATAGATTTGGGATTTGGGGATTTTTTTAAAAGCTTTTTTTTTTTTTCTGTTTTCAGCCCCGCAACTAACTGCTGGGCTCGATCCTCCTTGTCTCCCACCTATTTACATGCTGTCAGTGCGTAAGAAATTCAAAGCACAAATTTTACCCTCAGGAATATAATCTCACTGTTGTTCCAGAAGAGCCCAGCATCAAACCCTGATGGTTCAGGGTTGAATTTTGACAGCAAGAAACAACTCTGATGGCTGAGAAGGAAGAACTGATCTATCTCGTGATAGATCTGAGTGCAATCTAGTGTATTGTAATAAAATCAGCAGCTAGACCCTGAATTTGCATTTGAAATGCCTCAGCTATATTTGGAGATGTGTTTCAATGGTGTTGTAGTTCAGCCCTGATCGGGACCAGACTACGCAGTCTCTCTCTCACTCCCTCCACCCTCTGAGAGAATAGGGGGAGATGAAAAATGGCTCGAGGTTTGAGATAAAGATGGGGAGAAATCTTTAAAGTTACCGTTATGGGCAAAACAGACTCAACTTGGGGAAAACTATTCATTTATTTCTAAAACTAGCAGACGAATAAGACTGGGAACAAAATAACGTCCCCCCACCCCTCCCTCTTCCCAGGCTTAACATTACATTATCTCTACCACCTTCCCCCCTGTCCCGAAGCAGCACAGGGGGAAAGAGGGAATGGGGGTTACAGTCAGTTCATCACGTGTTGTTTCATGCCTCTGCTTCATCGTTGGGGGAAGAACTCGCATTCCTCCCCTGCTCCTTTGTGGGGTCCCTCCCACAGGCCACAGTCCTTCATGAAACTGCTCCGGTATAGGTTCTCTCTTCCATAGGGTGCAGTCTCTCCGGAACACCTGCCCCACAGGGCCCTCCACAGGCCACAGCCTCCTTCAGGCATCTGCCTGCCCCAGCATGGGGTCCTCCATGGGCTGCAGGTGGATCTCTGCTCCTCCGTGGACCTCCATGGACTGCAGGGGGACAGTCTGCCTCACCATGGTCATCACCATGGGCTGCAGGGGAATCTTGGCCAGCAGCTGCATTACTCCTCCCCCTCTTTCTTCATTGCCCTTGGCGTCTGCAGCTGCTCCTCTCACAAGAAAAATTCTTCACAACAGGCTGTCAGACGCCTCTCAGGATCTTTTTACATCTCATTCACATCTCCTCTCCTCTCCTCTCCACTTCTTGCAGCTGGGCTGGGCTGAGTTGGGCCCAGTTGGCTGCCCGGCGGGAAGCCAGAGGGTGAGGCATGTAAGCCCCACAAGGCTCACACGTCCCCCTCTCTGCCCCCACTCAGCTTCTTCACATCTTTTCTCTTTCTTTTTTTTTCTCTTTTCCCCTTCTTAAATATGTTATCGCAGAGGCGTTATCACGGAACATTCTGCTACCAATTGGCTTGGCCTTGGCCAGCAGCAGGTCTGCCCTAGGTCCCGCCGAGTCCACTGAACAAAGGTTTCCTACCACCTTAGGCCCCCCCCCACTAAACAAAACCAGAACAAATGGCAAAAAGCTCATGAAGCTACACTGTGACTTCCTTCTCTGTCTGCTGATTGTATTTCCCATTTCTTCACAGTGGAAAGTTTGAAACTCTACCAGGAAGTAAGCCTTTTCCCCATGAGACTGAGTCCCCATGAGGCTTGGTTGGCCAGGGGCAGGGAGAAAGCACTCAGAGAATGTCTCTGACTGAAATCTCAGCATGAAATTTGAGGGCATAACTAGGTTTCAGCAAACACTTATGGGGACTTAATTCCAGTGACAGGGCCAAGCCTGAAGACAAAGGAAAGTGGTGGAAGGATGCTGGAAATAAAAGCAGACAGCATGCATCTTTTCAAGGGAGCAGGCTTCTGTCCTACAACTACCCTTCTTTAGATTTAGATTGGATATTAGGAAAAAATTTTTCACGATGAGAGTTGTAGATCACTGGAACAGGCTGCCCAGAGAAGTGGTGGATGCCCCATCCCTGGAAACATTCAAGGCCAGGTTGGAAGGGGCTCTGAGCAACCTGATCTAGTGGGGGATGTCCCTGCTCCTTGCAGGGGGGTTGGACTAGATGACCTTTGAAGGTCCCTTCCAACCCTAACCATTCTATGATTCTATGATTCTTCTGAATAAAAATCACCTTATTTGCACACAATACAAAAAGGAGAAATGAAGCCAGCTCAATGCAGTCTCAGGGAGAAATACAAAAGGAGAAATGAAGCCAGCTCAGCCTGTGGCTCCTTGGTAAACAAATCCAGCTACATATGCCCCATTCTGTTTAGGCGCAGTTCTCCATAATCTGTGTTCAGATGTCCACTACATCCCTCCCTTGCCCCTTACCTTCTGCCACGTTATTTTTTTTGTTTGTTATCTGATGCATATTCTTTCTTGCACTATCTTGTGTCACCTCCAGCTCAGCCTTTTGTACCCTCTGTGTTAGCTCCCTGGATGTCCTGCTAGCATCTCTGCCTTGAGAAAATTCCAGCTAGCCAAACTAAACAAGTAAATCTTCCTCCTTCTTCCTTCCAGTTGTTTTGGAGATCTTATTGTAGCTTTTTAATACTTAGAGGCAGCTTATAAGAAAGATGGAGACAGACTTTTTACCAGCACCTGTAATGACAGGACAAGGGGAAAAGCTTCTAAGCTGAAAGAGGATAGATCTAGATTAGATATAAGGAATAAATTCTTTATGATGAGAATGGTGAGACACTAGAACAAGTTGCCCAGAGAAGTTGTGGATGCTCCATTACTGGAAGTGTTCAAGGTCAGGTTGGACAGGGCTCTGAGCAAAGTCTAGTGAAAGATGTTCCTGCCTATGACAGAGCAGCTGGACTAGATGATCTGTGAAGGCCCCTTCCAACCAAACCATTCTGTGATTTCCAAGTCCTGTCTGCTGACTGAACCCTGATGCATGTATCCCAGCAGCCATTTCCCTTAATTGTCTCCTTTCAACATCTGCCCCTTGAAATCAGATTAAACAGAAATCTGATATTTTCCACAAGGTAATATCAGAGGCCTTTACCACAAAGTAGAAAAGAGAGCTAAATTAGTGTTGGAGCAAAAAATATAAACCAGCTCTTTTCAGCCTCAGAAATGGAGCCTGACTCCCTGAAGCAAGCACTGTTGTGAACTTCCATAGGCTTTAAATCAGATTGTGATAGAGAGGTCTCTGTGTATGCTCTTCCCAATAACCTCTCAAATCATCACCACCATTTTTGATATTCCACTTTGTTTGTTCTTCTCCCTGACCCTGGCCTCATCCATCTGTTTCTCCTTGGATATAACAGGTTCTAATTATTTACATTCCTCTGCCTAAGGCTGCTACTCCCCAGTCTCACTTCTAGAGGAACAGTTTGAGTTTTATTCTAGTCCTAGCTGCCAACTGTGGGTCACTTCCCAAGATGAGACCTAGCATGCAATGTAGCAAATGCAGCTTAACCACAAGAGCAAGTGAGGGCAGAATGCACTTTGTACTGGGCTGTGCTGCAGATTAAACTGACCTAAGACCCATGATAGCTGCAAACCTAAGAACAATGGTAGACTTACTAACAGACAAAAATGGCATGAAGGTAAGGGAAGGAGAGAGAGTTAAAAAAGAAGGGTGGAAAAAAGAAAAAAAAACAAAACCAGAAGATCTTAAAAAGGGAACCTGTCAGCTGAGAATGGGAGGAGTGCAACTTCCTTTTCAGTTGTTAGGTTCTCATATTTCTTTTGTCTCTTAGAAGTTTCCACAGTACCGGGACCGATTTCCCAGCTAAGAAACTGAAGCTCTGAAGAGCATTTCTGAGCTCCCAGGAATTCTCAGGTTATTGCCAGTATTCAGAACAGCCTTTTTTGACAGAGGGTTAATGAGCAGATGGGAAAGGCTCAGTAACTTATTGGTGTCTCCCTCTGGAACCAGAGACCAAAAAGACTTGCCTTTCACATAGTGAAACTAAAGACAGGGATTAGTGATCACACAGTGATTAAATGGCTTCAGAAATCACCTACGCTGAAGTGAAGTTCAAGAATGCATCACCGGCTGCAATGGTCAAAGGTAAGGAATGGGTGGGTTATTAAGGGGAAGGGGACCTGAAAGGAGAGGGGCTGAAGAGCAGGGAATGGAGCCTTTTCCTTCTGTGGCTCTGATTCCTACCTGGTATTGACAGGTGAGAAAAAGGAATTGTCTGCCACAACATGAGCAGGAAACTGGATGAGTTTTGAAGTAAGAGGGTTAAGGAATGTCTACAAGAGAGGTGGGAATCTTTAGGCAGTTGGAGTTGTAACATGAGCAAAGATGACTACTGGGAGCACAAACAGTAGGTTTCAAGTGAGCATTCAGTAAGGAAAGTATTTAGGCCCCCTTAGTCCGCTGGTTGCAACACGAACAGTGGCGAACACTAGAGGGTCCAGGATGGGTGCTTTAGCCCTGGTATGATGGAGGCAGTGGCTGCCTTGCTATATGTTATCTAGTTTTGGATGACAGTGTCATTTTTTTTTACATATACTGAGTACTAGCAATAGAGACTATATTTATTATGAACAATCTGATCTGTCACAAAGGTGGACGGGCTCCCAGGGGAGCAAATAAGCCCAAGTCTTGGCTGCCACTGCTCTTGCCTCTGAGAGAGTGAGACTACAGATTCTTGCTTATGGAGAGAGCAGGAGTAGAGAACCAACATGCTTCCTTACAGTAGAGCCATCAGTTGCCCTCTGCAGCTTCTTGAGAGGTGGCACTGGCTGCAGAAACTCATAGCCCTGTTGTCCTGGTTGATTAAGAAATGGTCCTTGGAGAAGTGAGACCCAGAATTTAAAAGGAATAATGGACTTGAACAAAACACCTAAAATACATAGATAAAGAATTCTCTAAGATCTGGAGGAAGATCCAGTTCTGTGATTGATGTCTACCACTCCTGAAAAATGATTAACATAGCAAACAAACAAATTTTTATTGCTATTAAAAATCATACTTGTAAAATGGTGCCCTTGTGCCAATTTAACATATGTTCTGAACATTGTGCCACAAGTAGAGATGTTCCATCTATGGCTTATTGCTTCCACGCTTAGATACAGGACCCTACACAACAGTAGGTTCCAGAGGGGTAAAAGTATGTGTGTGTAAATGAATGAACAAATAAATAACATTATTGCTACTAACTTGCCTATTTACTAAAGCTTTACAACCCCAAACAAAGCAGGCATCAGCTTCAGGTTATTATAAGGCATTTTATATATATATAATATATATATAAGACATGAGTCGTGGAAATAAAGACTGTACATACTAATTGACTTGAAAGCTCACTGGTTTTGGTTTTGATGCACCAAGATTAGCTGGTTCTGGTTACAGCTAGCATTTTTCATCATGGTGATGTGGGGGTGGTGGAAATTCCCTATTGTGTTCCCAATGACCTATTCCAAAGACACCTGATCCACCCATATTTGCTTGAGCTGCGTATGCCAGCCTCATGCTATACGTTTTGGTGTGTGCTCAGGGTGCACACATCTTTGAGTGCACCTATCCAAAGTGATCACATACTTAGCTTATACTTCGAATTCAGAGAAGTGTCCAGTAATAAGTACCATTGCATACAGTGCTAATGTCTCTTACAGTCTCTTGGTTTAGTTATAAGATAAGAGTTATGGTTGAAAATCACTGAAAGATTGAGGGAGTCTTGCTGCTCTGTTGTCCTTCTGAGTGGTTACTCTGGCTATGCAGACTTCATGTTGATAATGGCCAAGCTCACCTGGGTTTTCCTATTTTGTAGCCTCCTCTATTTGAACTCTAGAGATACAAAATTGGCAGTCATGTGAAGATAGAGAGGACAAGGCAGCAGCTAATCAAACAATATATAATCTCTGGCAGGTGTTAGAGACTACCGGGGTGGGTTTCACACCACAGTGCAGTTAGGGCTCCTGCATTTCCAAATGGGAAACATAGACTCCTGTGCTACACAGCACTTGTTTCATGTACGTAGAAGATGCTGGATTTACACGCTGAGTAAACAGTATATGCTTATCATGAGTGTTGTGCTGTGATCATGATGGACGGGTTGCAAACATCCAGACTAACTGTAAGAAGCATTTTGCAGGGAGATTAACCCCCAGAGTATTCACAAAATCTACTGCACTTCAGTTGTGTTGGTGAGGTGCATTCATAATGGCAGTGCTCTTTATGCCACCTGGGCGTGAATGTGGGATGCAAAGATCAGCCTGGGCACGGGTTGAATAGTCAATCTGTCGACATGGAGCACATGAAAAATTCATTTGTACTGGTCAGATCTATTGTCTGAAATAGATGACTGGACTCCAGATTATGATCCATGTCCTTATTTTCACTACAGATCAACTCTGGCTTAGAAAAACATGATTTGGCCAGGGAAATCTGATCTTGTCTATCTATGAATGTTTTATCTTCTGGTAATGAAAGATGATGCTTTCTGCCATACTGTAACAGCCTTCCCCAAGCTTCTGTAAAGTATTCAGAGAGCTTCCAAATAGCAGGTTTCTGGAAGTCTTGCTCACTAGGCATGTCTGGCAGGCACATGTGGCTTCTGGCACACTTTGGGAGTATCATGCTGAGCAATGAATGACTCTCTCAAAAGCTTATCATTAGTATCAGTCTCTCTTAAAACTTCTTTACGGCTGTGAGTGCTGCTGTCTCCTTACTCCCCTGTTTGCCCTGACTTGTGTACCTGCCTCAAGCTAGAACAGTCTCCTAAAAATTGTTTGCTTTTCCTTCCCTTTGATCCATTCTCCTGCCTGCTCCCAAGCCTCCTAAGTACTGACAGTGTCTCTCTAGACAAAAGCCAGGCCCCAGCAAGTCTGAATCTGAGTGGGATACTTTATTCATGCTGCTGTACACTGCTCTCCTAAGACATCCAGCCTAGCACAGCCTAGTTTTACTACATCAAATCTCAGAACCTTGTCTTGGAAAGCAGGGATGGAAGGGAATTTTTTTTTTTTCCCCTTGCAGGATTCTATGCCATCATTGTTTTGCACATTTTTTTGTCTCCTGTCCTCATTCAGCTTACACCAACCTTGTACACAGAAAGTCCAAAAAGCTAAGAAGGAAATTAAATAGGCATAAAGAGTTTTCTGTGAAGTCAGCATGAAATCTTCATGTGAGTGTCTCAAGTATCATAGCTTGAGTGAAGTTGTATTTGACAGCTCTGGGCTCAATCTAAAAAGACATGGTTTCACTCCAGATTTTAAGGCCATGTGAAGGCATCACCCCCAAACACAAGCAATTAGCATTGCTAGCTCACCAATAGGGCTGTGAACAGTATTGCTGAACCTGATCTTCTCTAGAAATCACAGAGGTCACCTGCTTTGTCCCAATTTGCTCCTGTCCCAAACTATGTGACTTCCACATCAGAATTTTTTTTTTTTTAAGCAGCTCTCCCTTCAGTTGTACATCCTTGGTATGTGGGCTGACTGAAGCACAGTTGACTATGCCATTGTAATTAGTCTGTTCCTTCACTTTTAGTTCCTCCTGAGACTAAGAAGCATGAGCATCATCCCCAGAAATACCCTCCTTGGCTCCCGTGGCTCATCTCACTCCTGTTCCTCTTGGTGTGCATTGCCCTTGTTATTGCTCTCTTTGGTGAGTACATGCAGGCTGGTTATAGGAGAGAGGTCTGGGGGAAGTGCTGGGAGAAAAGCAGAGAAATCAGAACCTATCCTCCAACCAGAAGGGTGCTTTGACTCAGGAACTGTTTTGTTGTGAGTAAGGATGCAAGGACCAACAATGGAGCTCACAAAACCTGAATGTTGAATATCTGAAAGGTATGTTTAGGAGCAAAATCTTTCCTGACTACTTAAAAATTGATGATTTAAGCGTACAGTTGCAACATAACACAAACTTCTCTCTTGCAGGCCAGCCAAACCAAATATTCTGGCCAACTGGTATGCAGGAGCTAGGACTACAACAGCATTATGCCAGATGGTTCTTTTGTATACATCTTCTTTCTTAGAATGATGGAGAGTGAGATGGGAAGGGATTTCAGGAAGTCTCGTTTAAAGTCCTACTTGAAGCATGGCCATCTTCAGAGTTTCAGGATTACTTAGACTTTCTGTAAGGTCTCAGGCTTTTCCACCCTGATTTTGTATATGTCTTCATACATCCTCCAAGTCTTCCACTGTTTACCTTGTGGCTTTTTCAGTGTTCCCAGACTGCACATCTTGCATGGCCTTTTTGGAACTGTGGAACAATCCTCTACCTGCATACGACACAAAAAGAACTTAATTAAATTCAGCAGAGGGGAAAAAGCTTGGAGATGGCAGCAAAGTGTCTATACAAGCAGCTGGACCTGCACTTGAGGTCTCCAAGATGCTTTGACATGCTCTATGTCCTAATGGAAAAAAACAGCTTTCTACAGTTAGTCCTAGCATCTCTAGGATTAACTGCACAGTACAAACTCTTGCACCTTTTTAGTGTTAATTGCATTCTATTAGAATAATTCATTAAAATTGATTATTGAACATGCAGTTGTGGAAATTGTGATCGCTGTTTCATTCTCATTTTCTGCTAAGGATCATTCATGGCATATTTGCAAAAATTGTCACTAAAGATTGTGAATTCTGGAAGAAGGCATGTTGTTAGGTTAAATTGCTGCCCTTCCTTTTGCTGTCAGTACCCAAGTCCCAGAAGTTCGTATTCTTCTGTTCCCAAATGTATAACTTTTCACAATACTCTGTTAAATAGATGGGAAGGTTTAGGACAGGCTGTTAGGGTCTAATACTACCTGGCCAGGTTCTTTTAGCTATTCCAAACATGGAAAGTTAAATTTTTAATGACAAATTTAGTTATCCAAGTTATTTGATGTTACCTAGGATTTTGATTTACCTGAGAGATGCAGGAATGCATTTAAATAAAAACACAAGCACAAATTGCACTTAGAGGGTAGCAATTGGAGTACAAAGTGAATCACAACACAAATGTGATTCTCATTACTAGTCTCTGCAATATGCTCAACATGAAGACACTGGCTTAAAGCCACTGCAGGCCCAGCACTTTCTTCAGAGATTTTTTTGTTAATCAATCTTTTACACTATTTTGGGCTGAGCCACGTATGCACTTGCCCCATGCTGGTGTGGCTAACTTAGAAAGACATTGCCCTACTTTTTACCCTTAGAGGGATGAACAGTTACACAGCTGGTCAATTAACTCAGTGGATACAACTCGTTGATTCACTCAGCGGAACTGGAACAAAGGCCATGATCTAGTCCCCTTTGTGTTGAAATCAGGTCACTTTTCTTTCTAACACTTGTAGTCGGCCATGCATTCACCTTGCCCATTTGCTCTGAGCCATAGGAATTCATTCATCAGGCACAGAGGCCATTATGATTACTCTGCCCCCATCACTATTAACAATATTTCTAAAATAAATGGTTGATTAAACTGTTGATAAAACATCTGTGTTACTTAGTGCACACTGATGAGCTTCCAATCAATATCCCTGACTGTTTGAGTTAGTTATAAGTCCTTTGGGTTGAGAATGTGGCCTGCTGACACCTATCACCAAGAGTTATTATTCCCTATAAACTGGCTAGTAAGTCATAGAATAATAGAATGGTTAGGGTTGGAAAGGACCTTCAGAGGTCAGCTAGTCCAACCCCCCTGCAAGGAGCAAGGACATCTTCCACTAGATCAGGTTGCTCAGGGCCTCATCCAATCTGGCCTTGAACGTTTCCAGGGATGGGGCATCCACTACCTCTCTGGGCAACCTGTTCCAGTGTTCTACAACCCTCAGTGTAAAAACTTTTTCCCTAATATCTAATCTAAATCTACCTCCCTCTGTTTTAAAACTGTTACCCCTAGTCCTGTCACAACAGGCCCTACTGAGGAGTTTCTCCCCATCTTTCCTGTAGGCCCCCTTGAGGTACTGAAAGACCACTATAAGGTCTCCCCGGAGCCTCCTCTTCTCCAGGCTGAACAGCCCCAACTCTCTCAGCCTGTCCTCATAGGAGAGGTGCTCCAGCCCTCTGATCATCTTCGTGGCCCTCCTCTGGACCCTCGCCAACTGGTCCATGTCCTTCTTACGTTGGGGGCTCCAGAACTGGACACAGTACTCCAGGTGGGGTCTCACCAGGGCAGAGTAGAGGGGGAGAATCACCTCCCTCGACCTGCTGGCTATGCTCCTCTTGATGCAGCCCAGGATGTGGTTGGCCGCCTGGGCCGCAAGGGCGCATTGCCTGCTCATGTTGAGCTTCTCATCTACCATCGCTTCCAAGTCCCTCTCCTCAGGGCTGGTCTCAATCCATTCTCTGCCCAGCCTGTATTTGTGCCTGGGATTGCCACAACCCACGTGCAGGACCTTGCACTTGGCCTGGTTGAACTTCATGAGGTTTGCATGGGCCCACCTCTCCAGCCTGTCAAGGTACCTCTGGATGGCATCCCTCCCCTCTAGGAGTTTACCTTCCACTTTGGTTTCAGCAGCTCTGATTGTGATTGCCTTCACCTGAACTGTCTGCTGATGATGAAGTAGACTCATCTGACGTCTTAGTCATTGGAAGTACTATTGATGTCTATCCTAGGAAGAGATAAACTGTGCCACTGAAGTGATGCTTCTTATTCACTGGTTGTAAAGGGATTTAGACAGGCAGTTTGGCTGTAGGTATCTACATGGTAAATGCTTGTGGTTGTGTTGAAGACTAACTCTGAAACAGCTAACATCATTGTATTAAGTCAAGATGTTCTTTGTACACTTAATCTCTAATCAGAAGAACAAACGTTTATTATCCTTTAACCAAGGATATTCATCCAATTAAACCTTGAGAATGTTTTCAGGATGTTTGTGTATGGTGCCATGAAGAAACTAGAGGAAAGGTAATTCCGGCAGAAGTCACCACAACCACCGACTCATGGACTCTATACTCAAATCGTACCACTGACTCAAACGAAATAGGTGGAGTAACAGGACTGAGCATGTGTACTAATTTACATGTTAGGCGAGGAGAACATAACCAATCATTTAATAGAATAATAATGCATATATATTAGAAAGTTGAATATGTAAAAGTTTTGTGTATAGCTATACTGCAGAGGGTCCTGCTTGGTGTGCGTGATTTGTGGGAGACCAACAAACACCCAGGCTTGCACAAACCTGAAATAAATGACCAACGTCTCTCCTGAGTGTGTGATTATTGGCTCATTGCACACCAGGTGACAAATCTGTCTTTTTCGGACAACAGGTGGAGGAGTCCTTGTGGGCAGCTGGCAGCAGAAATGCCTCTTCCCTTTGCCCGGAGAATGGCAGTTATTACTTGTGAAACTGAAAGAGACAGCCAGAAGAGAGGTGATGCTGAGACAGTGCTTGGTGGTGAAACGGGGAAACAAGAATGAAGCCCAGCTAGGATATGTGATGAGCTGGGCGCAAGGCATAATGCTACCACCTTTCCCTTCCCTTTCTAGTTGCTCCCTGCTCTCCCAGCAGCAGACAGCCCACAGTCCTGCAGCAAAGATTCATGGAGTGGCGGTGCTTCTCAGTGGTGCTGCAAGGCAAAGAAGGTCAGTAGTGCTGACGGGGTGCAGGAGATCTTTGGGATGGGGACAGTGAATGCTGGGGTCTGCAGCAAGGATCAGTGGGAGCAGACACTTTAGAGGCAGACTCCAGAGGAGAGAGGTGGGGAGAAAAAGTGTTTTCCTGCTAACAGCTTAGTAGGAGAAGAGGGCCATGTTAATAATATCCTGGAGGGCAGGGTGGCTGTGAATACTGACAAAACTAAAGGAATAACCTTCAGCTGCACAGGGAAGGTTAACAATGGAACAATAATTAAAGTGCAGCTCTAATCAGGGAAAGAAGCAATATTTCCCGTTCCCTGGTTCTAAAAGCCTAAAGGAGACTGTACAAGCAGAAGTCAAAGCCAGTCACCAAAATAACTTTCTATTTGTCAAGACCTGAGATCATGTTATAAGGATTAACATGGACTGGTGTACAGAAACCTCACTGGTCATACCCCAAAGCAACTGGAAGGAATAGTGCTACTATCCTTGTTTTTCCAATCCCCTTCTGTCAGGAAAAGTGATCTAAGGAGAACATGAGCACTGTCCCTACAGAACAGGGATCCTTGCAGTGACTATCTCTCTTGTTATGAGCTTCATCTGTGATGTGTCTCCCTGCACAGGGCGAGGCTGGACGTGCTGCCCAAAGGCCTGGAAACGCTTTCACAAAAGCTGCTATTATCTGTCAGATGATATGATGCCCCTTGCTGAGAGTGTGAAGAATTGCACTGAGATGGGCTCCCACTTGGTGGTGATCAACAGTGAAGCAGAGCAGGTAGGTGCAGGGCTGAGAGAGGAGCACAGCAGCTAGAGACACAGTGCCAGGTCCTGGAGGGGACTCAGAGCCCTTCCTTGCTCCTGCAGCTTCTGCATGCCTTCAGCAGCAACTTCCTCTGCCACTAGCCCCACCCCACAGGCAATTACTCCTGCCGCCTCCCTCTGCTCAGTCCTGCACCTCATCAATATTGTGCTCTCCCTGATTTCCAGGCTTTCCTCACTCAGGCGCTACAACAGTTTCCAAAAGGAACAAATTACTACATCGGTCTGAGTGCACAGGAGGTGAGCCAGTGGCAGTGGGTGGATCGGACTCCATATAATGAGTCAGCAACGTGAGTATTCCTGGATGGAGAGCATTTAGTACAGCTCATGGTGGTGCAAGAGAGTAGGCGAGATGTGAGGCTGCATGAGAGAGAGGTCAGACAACTCCCTGTGAGAGCGCAATGATGGAGCAGGAGAGAGCTGTAGGGCACACAGCCCATCCATGCAGGTTAATGGTTGTCAGTTAACTACCTGTGATGTGACCATCAATGCTGTGGGCACAGAAGTGTCTGCATCTCACCAGCAGGAAGAACCCTTCAGAGGCTACCAGCCTTGCCCGACCTCCATACAGCATTTGCCACGCACATGTGTGTATCTGTGCACCGCATGGCCAGTGCTCCGATGCTGTAGAAGACATGGAGCACAGGGAGATATCATCATGACTATCATGGCTGTGTCTCCTTCTAGAGGACAAACTTGCTTTGGAGGCAGACACATGCCTCTGCTGGGTGTGAAGTGCATGAAGTGAGTGGTGGTGAGCAGCTTCCCCACCAGGACTGAGCAGAGGCCTGTTATGTTGGCTGCAGGAAGAAGGCAGTTTTCCACATGAGAGTGGTGCCCGTAAGATGTCTGAGTGGGAGGAAGGATACTGCTTCTCTCAGTGAATAGGCATCTGGAATTTTTCTCTCTCCCCTCCAAGCCCTGCATCCTGCTGCTTCCCGTTCCAGTACTGCTCTACAGGATATGCTTGGGAGTAACATGTCTGTTTCTATCTCAGGTTCTGGCGGACAGGGGAACCAAGCAATGTGATCCCTGAGATGTGCGTTGTAATCCATAGCAATTCACAAATACACAACTGGAATGATGTCCGATGCGACCGCCATTATCGCATTTGTGAAGCTCCAGCAGTAACTGTGTGATGGAGCGATCCTCATCCTGACTACAACTGAGACATGAGCACTGAGTTGGGTGGGATGAGGGGCCCTGGATGATGTAACTTCACTCTGCCCTGAGTAGAATGATGTGAGTGAAAGCAATATTATTCTGTGTCCAGCATCCCCAGTGCACGCATCGGCTCAGGGAACATATGAAGGGTCAAAACAGCAGGTCTTGGGCTCTTGTGTTCTCTTCCCTCTAAGCAGGTACTGCAGCTACTGTGTGAAAAGAGATTGAGTTCTCCAAGAAAAAGAAACGGGAATGGAATACAGATATTCAGAGCCGTGATTTCCTTTGTCTCCTAGAGCAGAGATGACTTCTTTTTCTTGGGGCACACAGAGAATATCCTCTAGTTCCGTTGGTTTTGCTGAATAAATACTAATTTCCTATAAAAGGGAAAATACAATAGTAGACCAATAAAAAGTCTTTGTGCTGTCTTTCTCTCTTCCTCTCTTTCCCTCTCCAAAGTGCAGGTGTTTTGTTATAACAAGTACCAAAAGATGTTGCTGTTCCAGGATAAACTCTTATGCAACTACTGCAGCACAAATAGTATCCACTCAGTAAGAATGAACTCCTCAGAGACAACCAGGCTACACAGTCCCATTGCACACAGTCAAAGCTCTGGTGTGGGCTGCGCAGAGCTTTGCAATCTCTTTAAAATCCCCTCTCTAGGGATATGATGACTATTTGTTTCCATTGTTGAAAAATCTTGCCAAGGAGAGTAATAGGATATTGTGACAGGAGTCTGACCTACACATGACTCACCAACTGTGAGGAAAAAAATCCTCTTTCTGTGTCCAAAAGAGAAGGGAGAATTTGTACATGCAGGCAGCCAACACAGGTCAACGTAGAGAGAAAATATTGACACAAGCACAAGCAACATAAGCAGCCTGATCCTATTCCCCCTCTGGCAAGCACAATGAAAGCCTGATAGCAGGAAAAAAAGTATGTTTAAACATATACAATATGGACACCTCCAGTAGGGAGGCTCACTCATTCGATCTACTCATAGCTGTCCCTTGTATCCCCTGGTCTTCTCTGCAGTCTGTCTCATGCCAGACATAAAGAGAAAAAGGTCTCTCTGCTCAAGACTTCTGTTCTTCCCAGTAGCTACCTCCCAGACCCCTTCCAAGCTCAGCAGCAGTGCATCCCGATGAAGAACAAGTTGGGCAAAAAGGCCAGGAGGCCCACGTGGATGAGCAAGGAGCTCCTGGACCAACTGAAAGTAAAGAAGGAAGCCTACAGAGGGTGGAAACAGGGACAGGTAGCCTGGGAGGATTACAGAGAGGCTGTGCAAGTGGCCAGGGATCAGGTGAGGAAGGCCCTGACAGAACTGAACCTGGCCAGGGATGTCAAGAACAACAAGAAAGGCTTCTATAGGTATGTCGGGGAGAATGTAGGCCCCCTCCAGAAGGAAATGGGTGACCTGGTTACCCAGGACATGGAGAAGGCTGAGGTGCTCAATGACTTTTTTGCCTCAGTTTTCACCGATAAGGGCTCTTGTCTCGCCACCCAAGCTGTGGAAGGCACAAGCAGGGACTGGCAGAATGAAGAACCACCCACTGTACTGGAAAAGCAGGTTCGGGATCATCTGAGGAACCTGAAGGTGCACAAGTCCATGGGACCTGATGAGATCCATCCATGGGTCCTGAGGGAACTGGTTGATGAAGTTGCCAAGCTGCTGGCCATTGTATTTGAAAAGCCGTGGCGGTCTGGTGAGGTCCCCGATGACTGGAAGAGAGGGAACATAATCCCCATTTTTAAAAAAGGGAACAAGGAGGACCCGGGCAACTACAGGCCGGTCAGCATCACCTCTGTGCCTGGCAAGGTCATGGAGCAGATTGTCCTGGAAACCATGCTAAGGCACATGGAGAGCAAGGAGGTGACTGGTGACAGCCAATATGGCTTCAGAAAGGGCAGATTGTGCCTGACCAATTTGGTGGCCTTCTATGACCGGGTGACAGCACTGGTGGACAAGGGACGAGCAACGGACATCATCTACCTGGACTTGTGCAAGGCATTTGACACTGTCCCGCACGATATCCTTCTCTCTAAACTGGAGATGTGGGTTTGATGGACAGACCAGTTGATGGATAAGGAGTTGGCTGGACGGCTGCACTCAGAGAGTGGTGGTCAACGGCTCAATGTCCAAGTGGAGACTGGTCACGAGTGGCATTCCTCAGGGGTCTGTGTTGGGCCCAGCCCAATTCAACATCTTTGTTGGCAACATGGACAGGGGAATAGAGTGCACCCTCAGCAAGTTCACCGATGACACCAAGCTGTGTGGTGCCGTTGACACGCTGGAGGGGAGGGATGCCATCCAGAAGGACCTTGACAGGCTGGAGAGGTGGGCCCATGCAAACCTCATGAAGTTCAACCAGGCCAAGTGCAAGGTCCTGCACGTGGGTTGTGGCAATCCCAGGCACAAATACAGGCTGGGCAGAGAATGGATGGAGAGCAGCCCTGAGGAGAGGGACTTGGAAGCGATGGTAGATGAGAAGCTCAACATGAGCAGGCAATGTGCTCTTGCGGCCCAGGCGGCCAACCGCATCCTGGGCTGCATCAAGAGGAGCGTGGCCAGCAGGTCGAGGGAGGTGATTCTCCCCCTCTACTCTGCTCTGGTGAGACCCCATGTGGAGTACTGTGTTCTATTGGAAAAGAAGTCCTCAAAACAGAAACCGTTGGATGATTGCACTCACACGATACGTGCCAGCTCTTGCTGCTCTTCGCTATGCCTCGCTAGTGCATGTACAGACCAACAAACATCAGAGGTCTGATGCTTTCCCTGTTGATTAGCACTTTCATGTTTGCCATCAAGTCGACCTGGCCTCATAGAGGATTAAATGCCTCAAAAGGGTGAACATCAGACAATTGCTCCACATGACAACTGCCAGCCCTGAAAGCTTTTACGGCTCCTGACCATCTCTTGCCAGGGCATCTACAGGCACATAAACATTGGTGTTCCGTGATTTCCTGGACCACTAGTGCTCTGATGTTTACCATCAAGTCTATTTGACACCTAGAGGAAAAAAGACCTCAAACCAGGGAAAGTTGGACGATTACTCCCACATCAAAAGTGCCAGCACTGAAAGATCTTGCTGCTCCTCACTGGCCTTTGCCAGTGCCTCTATGGGCCCACAGACATTGTTTTCCTGGCTGACTACCGCTTTGACTTTTGTGATCAACTAGGTCCGGTTACTGAGGGGAAAAAATGACTCAAAACAGCGAACGTCGAACAATTGCTCTCACACGGGAAGTGCCAGCACTGAAAGCTCTTCCTGCTCCTCACCGACCCTTGCCAGTGCATCTACAGACCCACAAACACTGGGGCTCTGGGCTTTCCTGGACGACCAGCAATTTGATGTTTACCATCAACTAGACACGGCCATCCACAGGAAAAAGAAAAATCTTAAAAACAAAGAACGTCAAACGATTGCTCCCACACCAAAAGTGCCAGCAGTGCTTAATGATCGCTTTAGTACTAATGAGGGAATCCTGTCCAATTGGGTTTTTGGTAGGTAACTAAACCATAGCTTCAGCCCCTTTATGGTGTTCCAAATGTGGGCTGGGTGATCTCCCT
>JAAGAY010139096.1:0-26011 GCA_011801015.1 Ardeotis arabs
CAACAAACCTATCATCTGCTCGTAAGTGCCCACTGACTGAAACTGATAAAAAAACTCTTTTTTTGACTAATATAATTTCTGAAGAGCATATGTCAGGTGGTGTCTGTGTACTCAGAGTAAGTAATAAAATAAAGTAATCCTCAGTGATTTTTTTTTTGCCTTCTGTATATTAATAAGTTTCTGTGAGATAAAGTAAGCAATAATGCATAGAGGAAACAAAAGTGATACAAGTTCTGTAAAGCAGTAATGCAATTTACCTTTGAGGAGAAGTACATACAGTGCTAAATAAACAAAGTGAGCAGTTGCTGAATGGTAAAATTGACTTCATCTGAATAAACTATAATATTGCTGTGTTTTAGAAGTCTTCTGCAGTTTATAGTTGTCTCCAATATGCTGATGCAGCTAATATTTCTCATTTAATATCTACCTCTGTGAAGTGTTAATTTTCATGCTTTGGTGATCATTGCTTTTTACTGAAGCAAATTATTTCTTACTCCTATATCAGAGCTTATGACAGATTAGGATAATTCTACTGTAATTAATCTTTTGAGTCAGTTCCACTCTTTTCAATGAAGTGCCATGTCTTGGCCAGGCTAAATTGAAGCAGTTAATAAAATCTGGAATCAAATATGAAATACTTTTATTTTGCAGACTGTTGATACTTAGTTGAGCCTTCTCTGCTCTCTGGTTACAAAAGAAGTATTTTACTTTCAATTTATTCTCTCAACAAAGTACACCTGTATTTGGAGGATATTAAGTAGTTTCGGGGAATTAAACAAGAAACATGTCTGCAGGAAAATATTTGAAAGAGATACATCCATCTTTTTCATTAGTTTTAATGTTGAAAATCATCCCATTCTGTTCTTATTAAGATACAATTTAAAAGCTGCTAGTGACTGCATTGTGCAAATGTATATTTAGTAAATCTTTTTAGATTTTAGTTTTAGTTTAAGACCGTATTTAATTTGCAAATCACACTGCGAGCAGTTTCTGCTCTGACAGGATTAGCACAGAAAACCTGTGAGAGAACAGAAAGTGAAACACACATCTTGTAAAAGCCTCCATACTGTCTCTGAAAAGAATGTACTACTTAACAAATTTTGAGACTGTTTATTTTATTTCAGGACACTTGATCAAGCTAGAAATCCAAATAACAGATAGGCCTGTTTATCAGGGTAGGGATCCATGACTCCCATTGTCAAATGCCACTTCCTGTTACAAAATACAGGGGTTTTGTGATAACACAAAGTATTGTATATTACCAATTCATACTCGTATATCAGGTTATGAGGCTTTCTGTGTTATGCTTGTGGGCAGAAACTTAGTTTATTTTGTTTGTTAAAGGGTTTTTTTTGCTATAATATTCTCAGAGTCTGCATTACTTGAAAGCAGCCTCAGCTGTTCAGTCTAATTGACTAGGATATTTCAATAGTGCCTCTTCCTTTTTTTTTTTTTTTTCCTCTTTTTGAATTAAATATCCTCCTCATGCTACAGTAATCATGGATATTCTTAACAATTGCACGAAGGAACTTAATTAACCTTTTCTTCTTCCTTTTTATTTAAAGGAAATTTGAAAAAAAATCAATGATGTGGTTTCTAATTTAATGCATTCACCCTAAAATGACTATTAGAGGCTCTTCACATGAGTAACTCAGGTGAGACAGAAGTGCCCATCTTTTGGCTCACAATTCATTTTCTTTCAGCTGAAATGTTCACCTGACATTCTAATCGGGGAAGAGTAAGAGTCCTGAGTATGTGTGTTAATAAATGTATATTCTTCCTGAATTTATATAATCTCGTAACTGCAGCTATCAAAACATATTGGGTGGTTTTGCAAATAACTGAAGGAATTTCTAATCATACCTACCACTTCTGAGTCTCATTTTTTGACCTGCTTTTCTTTCTTTCATTTTGTAAATAATAATTAAAAATGCTTGTGATACTTTTTGTCTAGCTATTAAGTGATTGAGAGATGCATGATGTTCTGGAGCAGATGAATTCTTTACTGAGATGGAAATGAGCAAGAGGACAAAGGTTATAATTTACCATTTTAGTTGCAAATCCATTTATAGAAGTCCAAGAAAGAGCAATTTTTGACAGTATTTCCTTTAGAAATAGAGGAATGGGAAGGTGTTACCAAAGCAGATGATACCAAGTGTAAATGCAATTGATGCCGTATTTCTGTAAGCTATTCTTTTATCTTCCTCTGGATTAAATCAGTTTAAGTATTCTCAGTTTATTATATTTCTAAATGAGTTTAACTCCCAATAACTGTTAATTATTGCTCTAACTTCCTGTTGTATTAGTGTCTAAGTTCTACTCCCCAAAAAAAGAATATTCTTGGCTTATCCTGAATAAAGTATGTCTTTATAGATCTAAACCTTTATTTCCTTAAAAAGTGGTAAACGCAGTAAGAGTATAAAGTAGAATGAAAATTCCAGACCTAGGCAAGAAAAAAAAAAACCCATGAAATGGGAGTTTTGAGTGTATTTTAAATTACCAAATGTTTTCTTTAACAGCATTGAAGCTAAAGGTACTTGGATGTCCCTAAATCACTGAAGAAAAAAGTCATCTGTTTGGCTGAGATTTTGTACAAGTTATAGAGACAAGTTTAGGTTTAGAAGCAGATTTCAAACAAAAACCCCTGAAAAATATTTTTTTCCCCCCCCCCCCCCCTTTTTTCAGTTTCAGTTTTCATCTACTAACCTACATAGATGGTTGACTTGATGAGACTTTCTTTTGTGTAAAGGTTTGAAGTACAATGAAGAAAGTGGAAAAATTATATATGTAAAGTGTTTATTTTAATAGTTATACTATTATATTTTATACTATATATATGTAAAGAGAATGTGCAAGAGAGGAATATGGCAATCTTAGATACATAAGTGAGATTAAAGGGAAAATAGCTTAACTATGTAAATCAATGCACAATGACAAAAGTGATTATGCTAGAGTGCCTTCCTGTAGCATATTAATCCTTCCTCTCTGAAAAGTGTCTTATTTATTTGGGTTATGACCATCAGATACTAGATATTGTAGCAGAGTGATGGGAAAAGATGATGTACAGTTGTCATTTGCCGGTGATGTGTTTACACAATGTTTATTCTACTGCAATTTCAAGTAAAGGTGTGAAGGTTTGCATTTGTCTATGTTTAAGAGTTTGTTTCTTTTCTGCAAAGTCATTGAAAACATGTTTTTCTGTGTGTATGAGGTATTTTGTATACCTCAGAAAGTGTTTGAGCACACTTGTACATCTGTAATATTTCTGTGAGATCACTGTGAAGATTAACAAGCTATACCAATTTTGACCACTTTTTAGTGTTGTGAGGATTTTCATTAAGAACTAAGCATGACAGCAGACGAGGAAAAAGGGGCATATCGATTATAAATTTTTAATAAATGATTTTTTAAAAATGCAATGCATGCCGGACCCTCTAAGAGATGTAGACGAAGTGTTGTGAAAGCTGTATGTTCCAAGAGAGTTAAGAACTTTTATGAAATAACGTATGTTTGGCATATGCGATGGAGGAAGGGATGAAAAGCCGTATCTTTGCAAATGCATAAATGCATGTAGCATAAAACCAAATAAGAACTAACTGAATAATAACACCACCTGTACTTAGGTAAGGATATGCAGAATATTTTAAGAGGTAATCCTGGCGTATTTCAGGAACATCACATTCCCACTCGGGGTAATGGAAAGAACTTTTTTTTTGATGGGGAGCTTTGTTGAGTAGTTGCCTTTCTATGGGATTTATTGCACCTTTTGAAGTAACTGATGTCAGATACTGAGTCAGGATAACAGTTTGTATGATTACATTTGTGAAGCCTGGTATTTGAAACAATACTTTTGCAGAAGAAATAATGTGTGAATAGTATGAGAATGCAAGATTTGCCCAGATAATTGCAATGAGCAACTCAGAGCTGTCGCTGATATTATTAGAGTTTTTTGTTGTGTGGCTTGTTTCATGTAAGTAACAACTAAGCTGATTTTTTATCTCACTTGTTTAGACTAAAGCTCTGTTTGAAAAGTAACTCTAAATCTTATTGTTATTGTATTACATTATAAACACATCAATGGTATTGATAGCAAGCACTTTGTTCAGTTAGTAAATTAGTTTTTTTGGAGGTGATGTGGCTTAGGGACTACAAGTTGTATTCTTTTTCTTCATATGCTCCCACAACAGATTTGTGAACCGAGTCAAGTAAATTTGACCAGCATTCTCAATACTGCACGGCTGGAAAGGTGCAAATGAAAAATAATGAAAAGATAGGGGATTTACATCATTGAATTGGAGGGCATAAATTTGTTCTGCAAAAACTTTATTCTTAATGACAGTGTTCAAAATAAAAGAGCCCCCTAACTGCAGTACTGTTAAATTAAAGACAAAAGCGTATAGATTGAAGTGAGCAACTATGAGTCAGAAAACAACCAGTCTGTTATGTAAGAATAAAATGCATTTATGTACATAATTTGCAGAGCACAAGAGCACTAATTTCTGTCAAGCAGGAAGTATTTGCTCATTCAAATGAAGATTTTCTTTTAAAATTTTTTTTTTAAATTCCCCACTCCTTTCTTAGATCATCTTTCTTTACATGTTGTTTTCTTATGGTATTCTGGCACCAGCCTTTATGAACTCATCCCTGTCAGGGCTCTGAGGGCTTACTAGACCTTACTGGCCCTGCTCAGCCTCCCCTGGGCTTCCCAGCGCACTCCCACCTGTTGCCCAGGAGCTCCATGTCATTCCAGCCCAGGAACCCTAGTGACAGTGCAGAAGCACTGATTTGCAGCTCAGCCCCAGCCCTGCCCTGCTGGGCCATGGGGCCTGCTGAACTGGACTCTGACCTGCTGATCGATGTCCTCGGACCTGACCCAGTGCTGTGTCCAAGCCTGGTTATTGTCACTGGACCTGATGGTGATTTGCTTGACAGGATCAACTGGAGTAGGTTGCTCAGGACTGTGCCCAGTTGGAAGTCAAATACCTCCAAGGATGGAGCTCCACAAGCTTCCTGGGAAATCTGTTCTAGTGTTAGATCTCTCTCTCGGGAAGTTGTTTTCCCAGCATCTGAACAGAATGTCCTGTACCCCAGCTTTTACTTGTTGCCTTTTGTCCTGCCAGTGGGCACTATTGACAAGAGTCTAGCTCCTTCATCTTTACTCCCTCCCATCAGGTATTTCTGCACACTGATAAGACTCATCCCCCCAGATCTTCTCTTTTCCAGGCTGAACAGTCCCACCTCTCTCATTCTCTCCATGTTTGTTAGGTAGTCCAGTCCCTTGGACATTGCTGATCCGTATTCTGTTTGTCTTCCAGGACTCCCGTGTCATTTTCTGCAGAGCTGCTTTTCAGCCATTCACTCCATTGTGCGTGGGGTTGTTCCTCCCCAAGTGCAGGACTTTGTGCTTCCCTTCATTGCAAGTCATGAGGTTCCTTTTGGCCTGTTTCTGTAGCCTGTCAAGGTCCCTTTGTGTGGCTGCACAACCCTCTGCTCTATCAGTCACTCTACCCAGTTTTGTTTTGTTTCCAAACATTACTAGAGTGAGTCTCAGTTCTGAGAATTCAAGAGAAGATGAAAATCTGTTATAATGGCTGAGGGAGCATGGCTGTCCCATCCTGTACTGATTCCTGAACTGATCTACAGATAGCAAACCAGTTTGAGACTATTATGGCTAATGGCTCCTCTGTACAGATTTTAGATGAAAATAAGTGTATCTTCACCGAGGAATTTCTGGTTGCTCTGCTTGAGGATGAACAAGGGAAGAGGTCTGTTGGCAAGCTCATTGTGAAAAGTACGGAAAGATAGAAAATAGCTATAAGCTATCAGTGCCAACTCTCCTGATTCAAGGGCTGCTATTAGGGAATGTTTTTTTTCCTCTTTCCTGATAACTATTTCTTTTGAGAAAGCAAAGCTTGATGTCAAAGGCATCTGAGTTCTGTTTCCACTTCTTCAATAGCTGTTTCCTTAAACTTGAGTATCAGTAATCAAATTTGTTTCTCAGCTCTGCAGTAAAAGCTGTGTTGGTGAAGCTCTGTGACAAGCAGTGTTCATATGATCAAGCAGAATTCACCATAAGATTAGCATTCACAGCTAGATTTGAATTGATGATTTAAAATCTTTACAAATTCATTGAAATGTTCCGTGCTTTTCAGTTTTTGGTTTTGGTTTGTTTTTGGGGTTTTTTTGGTTTTTTTGGTTTTTTTTTTTTTTTAGGTGGCAGAAGGGATGGTAGAAGAGATTTTCTAAAACTTTAAATCATCTTCCACATTAATGCAAGAAAGGTGTTGCAGGAGTTTGAAAAGAAGGATGAAAAAGTCTGCTTCTATTATACTAAAGTTCCATAATATGGACTTCTCTGACTTTGGTTGGGCTAGTGGAAAACTTCAGGCATGTTCCATTGACCATGATAGTCCATCTAGTGTTCTACAGAAAGGACAGCATCAGAGAACGCAGGCACAGGCGTGTGTTCCCATTCAGAACACTGAATAGTGATTTAGAAAGTGAGGGTTTGTGGCATGGAGAACTCTCAAATTCGTCTGTGTTTCAGAGGGTTCAGTAATTGCCTGCTTGGGCTAAGACATGCAAGTGAGCAAATGGAAAGTCACAGCAGGAATTCAGAAGTAGGTGAGGGGTCAAACAATGAAAACCCTTTTATCATGCTGTCATGTTTTCTTTCTTTTCGTGAGCTTGCACTGTAGTAATCAACCATTCTCTCTCAGTGTGAAACTCTGCGCTCACAAGTTCACTCAGCAGTTGGCTGTGTCAACACAGCTCGTACAAAAAAGGGACTTTACATGCATGACATAAGTCTGGTTCGGGGGGGAATTCCAGAAACTAGAGTACATTGATTCCAGCTGAGGGTCAACAGTGCTTTCTGAACAGCTCTTCATAGCCAAACCTGCAAATACTCCATCTAAGGACACTTCTTCCCTTTCTTTTAAAGGAAATAATGTTTTTTGAAGCTGTGTAGCATAATATTTCATTCATGATTTTTCATTTGGACAAATATTGTTAAATGTCACAGTATAGTACAAGGTAGTCACAGACTTTAAAATATATTTTGTCCAGATAGAGCCTATTGCCAGAACAGAAAATTAATAAGATTCATTGCAGATTTGCAGCCTTTTATAATTTTGACTTATGACAGTTAATTTTTTAAGTAATTTGAGCATTTACGAAAAGAATGTCCTCCTCTTTTACAGCAGTGATGCTTGTGCAGGAATGAATGACCACAAGTAAAAGTACAGCTGCTTTCCTGTGTATTGAGTTATGTTGTTCTGTGAATAATTTTTTCATATATTAAGGTAATAACTGAGTTGGATAGGAGAACTTATTTAGGGACAATTATTAGATTTCCAGTAGCCAAGTTATTGCCACAAGCTTTGCATCAGTCAGAATGGCTTGGTCTCGAGAGCATTGTGTCCTGATTTACTGCTAGTATGTGATTGTGTTTCAAAGTGTAACTTCGAAGAAGGTCTTTTAGAACTGTCGTAACTATTAGGCATATTTACCTGTAAGATTTACAAAACATTTCTGTATTTCATCATCTATTTTAGCTCTCTTCATTTAAGCTTTGTTACTTACTGGTACCCATTTTTAGATGGGAGATGTGTATTTTTCGTTATTTAGAACATGTCATATCCATTCCTCATTAATTAAACACAGGGTGGGGGGGAAGGGACCCCGAGTCCCAGGGTGGCACAAAAGGCAAGACTTGGTCAGGTGTGTCACTGAGGCTTCAGCTGACTGTGAAACCACACCCTTAGCATTATGGGGTTTTTTAGGCACACAAGAGGACAAAAGCTCCATTGTGAGAGAAATGACAGAGATTAATTTAGGATGTAAATTTATTGAGTAATTTGACATAAGCAAGCAGTTTTTTAGTGCTGAGGATAATGATATCTTTCTGTTCTTGTAGTACTTTGGATTTATCAAACAAACTTGTGCAATGTGAAGCTAAAGCTCCCACTCAAATGATTAAAAAAAACCCCTTTAATCAACTCTAATCAAGATTTATGTATTTATTTTCATTATATTTCTTTGATACGTTTTCATTTGTTGCCTGTCTGGATTTTATGTAAATCTTTCAAGTATTGAAAAAAAGTTATTTTTAAACACTTCATTCCTGCTATTGAAGTGCTTTGAAAGAGCAACAAAAATTACATCAGAAATAATAAGTCTTCTGACTAATAGATGAAAGAGGAATAGCAAAAATAATAGACTATTTCTTTGTGTCTATGTATCACTGTTTAAGATACTTCATTTGGATTAAATTAATGCATTTGTCCTTTGACCAGTAAAATGTTTCCTAGTATGTCTGCTTAATTTTTTTTAGGGATAAACTCAAGGAATTTATTTTTTAATTATCCTGTGAAAATATCACAATAATTTAGTTTCTGTAGATATAGAGTTGTCCTGGTTCTGGCTAGGACAGAGTTAATTTTCACCTGAGCTGGGAGAGGAGCTGGAGCTGCTGGCCCCTGTGGCTGGAGACACAGCTGGGACAGTTACCAATTAGCCCACAGCTGGGACAGGTTACCCAAATTGGCCCCAGGGCTGTTCCACACCCTGTGACCCCCTGCTCAGGGTATAAAGTGGGGATGGGGCTGGGGGGCAGCTTTTGCTGCTGGGGAGGGAGCTGCGCATCAGGATCTGCTGTGAGCAATTGTACTATATTTGGTTTTTGTCTTTGTTTCATTTTCTTCTGTTATTTCTCTTAAATTTATTTTTTATTTCATCTCAATCCAGGAGTTTTGCTGCCTTTTCTTTCCCAGTTCTCCTCCCTGTGCCACTGGAGGGTGGAGGGAGTGAGTGAGAGACTGCGTAGCTTGGTCCTGAGTGGGGCTGAACTACGACAAGAATGAACTTCTAAAAATGTGCATAGAGTGTATGCATTTCCTTCTTGGCTATTGGAGCCAGGATGCAGCTGATTAGAGAATGGTTTGGTTAGTTACTGTTGTCATATTCATGGATGGGATCAGTAGGCAGCCAGAAATAGTTATTGAATAGATGCAAACAATAAATAATGAATTAAGGGAACCTATTAGAATTCCTTCTCCCATTTCAAGTTATTGATATGCTGATGTCAATTGGATGTCCTTAACTGAACTGGGTAACTGCTTAGTTACTTAAAATTCTATTAAAACCATGAATATTCTTTTAAAAATTGTATCTACTCTTTTGTCCCAGTTTCAGCTGGGACTAAGCTTTTTTTTTTTTTTCACAATAGTTGCTGTGTTTTGGATTTAGTATGGGATTTGGTATGGGAAGAGTGTTGATAATACAGTGATGTTATGAGTTGTTGCTAAGAGATCAAGGACTTTACTCAGCTTCCCAGGTTTTGCTGATGTGCAGGTGCAGGAAGCTGGGAGGGATGTTTCCAGTGTAGTTGACCCAAATTGGCCAAAGGAGGTATTCCATGCCATACACGTCATGCTTGGTATGTAAGTGGAGGTTGGCCAGTGGACAGCTCTCTCGCACTTTCTGTCTTGGGATCGTTCCAAGATTGCTCTTGTTTCCGTTCCATCATTGCTGCGCAGGACAGGCTGTATCGGTTGTCAGGCAGTGAGAAATTGCGCATCGCTTGTTTTGTATATTCTATTATTATTGTCATTATTATCATTATGTATATGCAGTAGTATTATTATTATCTCTCTTTGTTGTCCTAGTAAATTATCTCAACCCATGAGTTTTCCTTTCTTTCCAATTCTCTCCCCATGCCCCTGTGGAGGGGGACAGTGAGTGAGTGGCTGCATGGTGCTTGGTTGATGACTGGGGTTGAATCATGACATCTTTATACCAGCAAATGTTGCCTAAGTTTTGAGAGAACACATTCAGAATCCAAGACATTTATGGTTTCTGGTGATTCCACTCCAAACATGACTGATATGCTGTTCCCTGATATCCTGCTGACTATTTTATAAGAAAAACGATGAGCCAGCAATGACAACGGAAAGCACTATGTAAGGACTATATGCTATATTGTTAAGGAAGATAGATTGGGGAAATAATTAATGTAGCCAAGTAATTAATAACTCTTTGGTTGCCCTGCAGTACCAGAAGCTTAAGAAACCTATCTTATTACTCCTATCTGTCCTGGAAATTAATGATCTCTTATTTAGGCTGCTAGCTTTCTATGCATAAGCTATCACAATAATAGCAGTACTTTCTTGTAGCCTGTGGTATCAGCATCCAGAATGCATCCATCTAGAAATGAAAGAAATAATCAGTACTGCTTTAAAGTCCTTAACCTGGAATAATACCCAGTATGCTGAAGCCCCAAAGCATCTTCAACAGCAGGAACTATAGAAACTGCTGAAGCAAAGCACAAAATTATTCAGGTTCTTTTTCATTTGCCTTTAAATTGGATTAAGGGATTCTACAGGGGTATACTTGTGCGTTGCAATATATCTGAAACAAATGTCCCAGTCAGAGTCAACCACCTTACATTGCCTTCCTGGTAATAAATTGTGTTCATCCAACTGATCAAGGACCTAGAAGAGAAAATATTCCAGAGGGGAGGTGGTTGTCTCTTCTAAATTCCAGAAGTGCACTGACACCCTGCCCCCTGACACCTTGCCCCTTGACCAGTATTGGCAGTGCGGACAGACTGCCAGCACCCTGCTTCTGACCGACACCAGCGGTGTAGGCAGGGTGCTGCTCATATTATCTATGTGGGGTGTGATTCTCTCAGATCACACTGCTGCTGGTGGAGTCAAGGGGCGGCATGAGAGTCATGCCCATATTCAGAACATATTTGCATGATTGGCTGTTGCTGCCGGATGACCCAGACGCCAAGTGTCCCGCAGCCCACCAGAGCCCTGTCATTGCTTATGATCCAGTGTTGTCATATTGTTGTGTGATGTTGTTGTTGGTGATGGGGTGAGTTGCTCTATGGGACCATCACTGATAATCTTTCTTACTGCCTCAATAAAGCTTTGTTGTCAGACTCCGCTATTGTTTGGACTACGTGCACTTATACTGAATGTGGTATGAGATGTACACAACTGGAGTTGTGTAGGGGCTGTTTTAGTCCCCTGTGTCTGGCAGAAAAGAAAGGTGAACTTCTTTGATACAAAACTTACTTAAGTAAGGCAAATACTTTCAGTAGGTTGTTAGAATTTTGGACTAACTCATAGAGAAGAACAGCCACTTTTTCTTGCCTTTGTTTCTAAATGCCATTCTACATGAATCAGTTGCTTTCTTGTGAAGCACAATGTTGTGAATAAACCTATTCAGCCCATACAAAACAGTTGGGCTTGATGGTCTGTCCCGCTTCATCGCTTAAGTCACCAAAACACCATACAGCTGGCAAGAGAAGTTGTGTGTCTTACATTTCATCTCAATATTGAGAGATGTATTTTATTAATAAGAATAATAGGCATAGCTGAACATCTAGCTTACTGATGCCAGCAGTGAAATGGCGCTGCTCTTAGGCACTGGAGAGACTGGAGAGCAGCCAGTGTGGTGGCTCAGTGCTTTGGAGACGGAATGAGATGGCCTCATGCATCAGGATGCCCTGTGTGTCTCTTTCCAGAACTGCCATAGGGTGTAGTGACCATGTAGTGGCTTAGGTTTGTTTTCATTTGGTGCTTTGGGTAAAACGTTTTTATAAAGCAAGTGAAAACAGAAACATTGTACTTTTTGTAGTCGGGGAGATTGAGTGAAAGTAATGGGATGGTGAATTTATGTTGTCAAGTGGGTATAACACTGGGGTGAAGTTCTGACCCAGCTGAAATGAAAGGGAATTTCACCACTGGGGTTTCCTCTGCAGTGTTTAAGTCTCAGTATCTCTGAAACCAAGCACTCCTAGCGTACAAAATATTCACAGTCACACTGGAGACTTAGCAACATTATCAACTGCAGTCATGATTATTAAATTTTTTGGTGCATAATGGCAAGTCCCACCCCTATGTGTACTTTGCACTGGATGAGTGCAAAGAATAGCGCACGTTGTCTTCAGAAATGAATTTTTAAGGGGATAAATTGATGTGGCATCAGCTGCATGCCTTGTGGTGTGAAATACTTAAAATATTTTTATGTTAAGAATTAATTTGAAAAAATAATCTCACCTTGTAATATCCTGAAAACAATAAGAATTTACTGTTGTTTTTTACTTATGACAAAAGGATACTGGAGATGCAGTTGACAGAAATCACTGATACTTCTGGTGTTGTTCATCACAGTTGTAAAAAGACAGTGTGATTTTTTTTTTTTTTTTTTAATGTGTGTTTACACCTTTGTGTAAACCTTTATAGTACAAACAGATGTATCTGTGTAGAAAACTTTTTCCTCTGTGCTGTGTTTCTGGGAAGCACATTGCAGGGCTGGGACTTTCCATAATATAAATTTATCAAAAGTAGTATGATTAATTAGTCATTCAATCTGTGTAAGAACACAGGCAAGATACGAGCCTGTCGGATTTGTTGATGCGCTGTTTGTTGCATATTTGGGAAACAGTATTTTCAAAAAGTCCCAAAAATAAATTTGAAATTTTTCTCTTTGCTCACTTTTTAATAGAAAGGTAAGTTTTCACAATCCAGAGCCTTTTTAAATGGAAAAGGTGCAATATTATCTCAGGAAAGTGTGAAGTTGATTTACTATGCATGATTTTTTCAGTTCTTTGTTACACGTTCAGTATGGTTACATTTTTGCTCAGGACGCATCTATATTTTTTTCTGCTGAACTTTTCTCGATTGCTTTTTTATCAGGTTTACAAATCAAATCAAACAGGTATATTGCAGAGCTCTCTGATATTATTTTCTGCGCTTATAGCACAATGTATTGAATTATGCTTGCTCATGTACTGCTGCTGCTATTCTCTCCAGATTGAGAGAGAATGACTGTGGGGGCTGTAAATTCACTTGGCTTCCAGCACCGCTGGTTAAATCAAGAGCCCTATTCAGGCTGGAGAAGAGGCAGAGCGAGTGTTCATTACACAAATCAATTTGGTCAAAAGTACGGCACAGTGGGTACTCGGCCATCGCTCACATAATATTGTCAGCTTAATCAAATAACGCCTAGAAGACATTCACAAGCTCTTTCTCTCTGAGAAATAACTTGATTGGTGAGGCAGGAAAAAACAGGTGCTGTTTTGAGCTTTTTTTTTTAATTTAATGAGTGTTTTTTTAAAAAAATTTAAACTCTGAGGAGCTTTATCCTTATGCAAGTGTGTGTACGTGAGAACCACAGCATACTCAACAGTTTGCTGTTGAGTATATTTTACAAAATAATCTATTGCTTTTCTGCTCTTTCTTTTCTTCCTGTAAATATTTTACAGATTGTTCCTACTAGAATTGAGCTGTTCTTCCTCTAGACTGGGTGTGGGTATAAAAAATATGCAACTGATTTGTATTTGTTTACAGATTATTGAAGAATTATTGCAACATGGGAAGGCTTTTTCAAATTATTGTAACACAGCATATTTCCAGTTTGTCCAGAAGGAAATAATAGGTTTAGTTCCATTTTAGGCATTCCTACTGTTCATGTTCATTTACTCTTTAACAGCTGAGGTTGAGGACAGCGTTCTTTTTATAATGGCGTGCAAACAGCTATCCCGTGACAGCATTTCATTACATTTAAAACAGGGTTCAAGGGTGAAAGATTTTGTCTACATAACCATTGTTTTGTAGAAAATGAAAGAGAGTAGTCAATGAAAAATTGCCCTTAATTTTCTGGGTAAAATATAGTGCAATTTTGGATTAGTAAGGTCTTAAAAAAAGGCAAGGGGAGAAAATATTTTTCTCCAAATGGGAAATTTAAAAATCTTATCCAGAACATTATCTTGTTTAGCAGTTTTCTTCACTTTTATATATTTTTAAAATTCTTAGGAAGAAGCTAGAAAGTTAAAAAAAAAGAAAGTAGTTGTTGAAATGTTTTAGAAAATTATTTTTTTCAGTTAAATTACTACTTTCTGGTAAATCATGGTAGTTTTTTCTGATATCAGAAATTTGTAGTGCAGGTTGACCCTGTGGCAGCAGACTGGATCATGTGTGCTTTGGGTGAGATGGGATGAGCCAAGCCTCTTTGTGGTTCACTTGTCCAAAAGGAGAAGCAGCTCTTAAAGGACTTGATTTACACTTGGCATGTGTGTCAGGAGTACAGCGCAGGTCACTACTTGCACTTTTGTAATCACTAGAAAGCAAATGTTATTATGAATTATGCATGCCTGTGGCCAGTTGTTAGAAGTTTAGTGGTTGAAAAAAATTCCTTCTAACAACTTGCAGCCTAATAACTGGCACTCCTCATTTTTCATTGCATTTGACTTCATCTTGGTGAAAATGGAAGAATTGGTAGTAGTGACAGTTGTGGTAAAATTAGGCTGGCCAAAATATATATATATATTGGTTTTAATTGATTTTAAGAACTTCAGTGTGAAGTATGTAAAATATAAAATCATTTTCTTTGAGTTTGCTTACCTATAAGAATGGTTTCCATTTTAATTTATTCTAACACTGAAGCCTTCAGTAGCTCACTGAAGGAAAGGGAGTTCACCTCAGTGTATTTCTGTCTATATGATAATTTGGTCTTCTATTTCTGTATATTGTATTTAAAACTTTCATTATAAGTTTTTGGGAGTACTATATATTGAGCTTCTTTAATATTTTATAGTTGCAAATGTGTGGTGGAATGGGCACCAGAAGGCAGTCTGTGTGGTTTGTCCAGAAATGGCAAGGGTTGTGACAGCCGTAGCGGGTACCAAGAGAGAGAGGGGCAAATGAAAAATAAAAACAAATTCTTTTAAAATATTTATAAATTTTGAAGACAACTGAGACTGGAAGAAAAGTTTTATCTCAGATGTAACTTGTGTTGGCTTAAGTAGCGATGTTTTCTGAATGCAGACTAGAGAAGGCTTTGCTTTTCTGTGTTGTCTTTTCCCGAGTGTATTTGCAACTGGAGGAGAACTACTTCAGATATTATGATGAAACATCATATGCAAGGGCATCTGATTTTAGTACTTGATTTCTTAAATTTGTTGTTATTGTCATTCACACCTCCGTGCAGTTCTGGTAGCTGATTTGATAATTTCAGTGATAAATATTGATGTGATTCTATACTTAGGCAATGTTATGCACGTATCTGTTTCACTTAAATTGATTAGCTGAAGAAGTCGGTTTCACAATGTTTGTTTCTCTGACGGCTTAGATATATATCCTAATTTTTTGTGCTAAATACTTTCTCCTCAGTATTTATGAGATAATAACAGTGCAAAAGAATATTTATTAAAATGGAGAGATGTATGTATTGAATAAGATTGGACAAAGGTCAAGAAAAAAGTGAGAGCTATCACTATCTATAAAGAGAATTATCAAAGAATAATAATAGTGTGACGCTGGGGTCTTAAGATAGGAATATTTATTCTCTGAAATGATAAATTAAAATTGTCATATGAAGACATATTTCTGCATAGAGATGTAGGCATGCCGCACATGACTTTCTCTGAATGTTGTCCATGCCTAAATTAAATTTCACCGAGATTAAACTTGTTTAGCTCATTTATATCGATTGAGTTAGAAATTATAGTGGAAAATTGAGCATCTCAATTCTGTATGAAGTGCCTGCAAATGCAATCAAGAGTCATTAACGGATTCAAGTTTCAGCAACTTATTTTAACTTATATGACATAAAATGGTGCTGGAACTTGCAATTGTGTGTTAATAAATACCCATAGCAAATGTTTTTTACATAAATAAGATTTTGTAGTAATGTCTGTGAGTTTGTAGTCAGTAGGATGACAAAGTTTTCATCCTTTGGTTCCCTCCAGGCAATATTCATCAATAATCTGCTAAGATATGTAACTGTTCGTTAGGGTTTTTAAATTAGAAATACGTTCTCAGTGAAACCAGAAAAAAAGTCATACAGCCAATCAGTGGAAATGACCTTTGAGTGAAAATGACATCTTAAGGTTCAGAGCTACAAACTAACCTGATATAGTGCTGACTGACACGCATAGGAAAAAAAGTCAGTCTGTAATAATTTTCAAGGGTGCTGAGAACCTGCAGTTACCATTGATTTCTTATAGCGCTGAGGGTCTGTATTACCAGTGCTTTCAGCTCCCAGTGCATTCGTAGCTTTACTTCTTAGTTTACCTGTTTAGAAAAACAACAACTTTTAAAATTATTGGATTTTTTTTTTGATAGCTTTGGCAGTTATGAAGTATGATGTAGGGTTCTAGAAATGTTTAGGAACTTTATAGTCTGATAGAAATTCCACACCTCAGGTTTTGCAAATGGAAGCAGTATGTTTTGGGGTATTTACTGGTGCCCTGTAATAAAAATTATACCAACTTTGTCCACACCTGTTGTGTACATTGTGACCATGCTGGATGACATGGTACTCACATTATGCCATTGTGACCAATTATATCACAACAGAAGGAATAAGGTGCTATAACAAAAATTTAAAATTGTGTTGAAAATTCATACCTGCAAAAGCTATATGCTATTGAAAAAGCAGTTGTGAGTCTTGATTCCTCTCTTGCCTGCTCTTCCTAATCATTTCCTTGTAATTTACTGGGATGCCTTTATCCAAGGTCACAGCTGTAAAAGGGGAGAGACTCTTAAAAGCCTCTGGATAACTATTAGAGGGAAAAAAAAAAGCCCTCTTTGTTCTGAAAATTACCATAGACATCTGGCTGGTAAGATTCAGTGGATGAGATCTTCAGTGGGTAACAGGAGGTACAGTACTGAATTCATGAATAATAGGGATCTTGGGTGATTTGATGCTTCCTGCAGTCAGACTGTCAATTGAGATTGTTACTGGAATGTGCTGGTGACAAGTTCTGTGACTGAATAGACAAAAGGCAACCAAGAGATGGGTTCTTTTAGAGGCAATTCCATCCAGGATGGGGAAACTGATAGTTAATGCCGAGCTGGAGAGAATCCTCGAGAGTGAGTGTGGAATGCAATCTTGGGAAGAAGGGTAAGAGAACCTTTCTTCTCTGCACGATTCCTCACTGTAGAAAGCAATGTCATCTGGGTGATTATTACAATAATTTCCCAAATGTCAGAAAAAAATTATCAATCTCAGAGGGAGGAAACCATTTAAAGAATATTCAGGTAAGTTAGGTATGGTGGATTTTTTTTTTTTCCAGCTGTTTCTAATTAGCTCCATTCCAGGTATTCAAGATTAAACTGATAATATTTTGAAGCCAGTCTGTTACCTTGGGGAGAATGAATAGGGATACTGGAGACCTGGAGTAGAGTAGATGTAATGCCATTTTATAAAGAAGAAGGAGGAAGAAGTGTTGGTTATGTAGGCTAAAGGGATGTGCTGTCATAAGAGTTTTGGACATGGAAAAATACTGGAACAAGTAAATGCACACTGCATTTTTAACACCTGAAAAAGAAGAATAGCCATCAGCATGAATTTGTCAACAAGATACAGTCTTTTACTTCTGAACTGGCCTTGTGGACAAAAGAAAAGCCTTGAATGTTATATTTCACTTTTCAGAATGCTTTGACACCTTCACACAAGAGAAGCTGGGAAATATGGTAAACGTGCAACTGCAGAAGGCTGGGTGGAAAACTAACTACTGTGTTTAAGTTGCAGCTCACTCTCAAAATGAGAAGATTTATTAAAAGGAGTTCTGCAGGGATTTGTGGTGACTCACTGTTTTCCATTATTTTCATTAATGAGCTGAATGATGGAACAGAGTGTATACTTATAAAATTTGCAACAATACCAAGCTGCGAAGGACTGCAAGTACATTGCAGGACAGGATTGGAATTCAAAATAAACTTGATAAATTGTAGGTATCATCTGGAAAAATAAGATGCTATTCAAAAACATCAAATGCAAGGTGTTTACACAGCAATAACAAACTACACAAATACGGCATGGAAAATCTCTGGTTAGAGAACAGTTCCATAAACAAGATTATATTGGATTACAAGTTGTGTATTAATTTACATTGCCATCTTCTATAGGGAAGAAAACAATACACACACAAGGAAAAGCAAAGACTACCAGACAGCAGATAGTTTCAATGGTAAAATGTGTTGAATAGTTGGTTTATGAATTGTGAGCTTTTCACAAAGTTAAATTAATGACTTTTTGATAAGTGAAGGTAACTCTGATACAGCTGTGTACTCAAAAAATCAGGCTGTATGTGAAAAACCACACACACCATGGTCCTTTTTATGTAATTTCTGTTTAATGGTAAAACTTAGGGGGATTATTTATTTGTTTTCCAAAAAGCATGCCAATTTGCTTGCTTGAGTCAGGAGAGGGTATAGAAGGAGACCAAACCCACAGATGAGGACTTGTACTGGTTGTGTACAAGATGGTAGGGATGTAGCGAGGCTAATGCTGTACACTGACTTCAGTTAATTTTTAAAGAAATATCAAACACTGGTCTTTAGATCCTCTACAATGAAAATATTCTCTTGAAATGGATTATTTATGTGTAAGGTAAATTGCATTCTAGCTCTTTGAGTCCACAGGGCTTTGAAACTTTCCTTTCTGGTATTTTGTCCAGCCTGTCCTCTGTCACACATGTATTTTATCTCCTTGGTGTTACTTGGAAATTTTTGTGTAAGCTTCACATTTCAGTTTCAATTTGCAGTTATCCTTTTCCAGACCTCCCAGACACGTCTGTAGCTTTCTGGATGATAACACACTTTGTAAAGACACTGTTATGTTGTCAAGCCTTTTAATACATTTTAAATGGTTTAACTCTGTTAATTCTGCCACAGATTCCTTTAAGGGAATTTATTTTGATGCTAGTGACTTTCTGAAGTTGCTGATTTTTCAGTCCTCACTGCTCAAATGTCTGAGACCTTCTTTGCTGAAATTGTATATTTCAGGCTTCTGTAAACAAAAGTGGTAAAATAAAAAAGAAATACCCAGAAAATAACAGGACCTGGATTTACCCACTTGACCCGTAATTTGTAGATCCTTCATTTTAGCACCATCTTCAGAAATCTCTCTGGCTTTTTATTGGCAGTATATCTGTTCAGCTTAGTACGGAAGTTGCTGCTAATGTTTTGGTATGCTAACAGTGCATGGTTCAACCCTCCTACTCCTTGTTTCTCATTATTTTTATTAATACAATGAACAGAAATTACTTTTTCCAATTTGCTTTTACAGAGTACTCTGATTATGTAATTTTTTCCTGGGGCATCATTTGTTCCTGAAGGTGAACAGCACCTTCAGAATTCTTTAATTCTCTTCAGATTAATCTAATTGACCTTAAATTTTTCCCAAGTGTTGTATTTCAAGTTTCCAGTCCCTCATCCTCTACCTGCTCTCATATACCAAATTTCCTCCAGACTTCTTTCTTTTTAAGAGATTACAAGAAAGTAGTGTCTGTGGTGTTCATCTTGATTTTTTGAGTTGGTTTTATATAGCAATTCCTTGTTTGGATCACTTGACATTCCTTCTTTAGTGTACACAAAAGTTTGTATTTGTGTAAGAGTACCATTGTATCCAGTGGAGCGTAGACGCTGCTGCTAAGCTGATGCTTCTGCAGAAATGTTAAGGACCTTTATTTGTAAAGTGTTCTTAGGACAGAAGTATAGCCAATACAGGAAATTTTAGATGCTTGTACTTAGAATTTGAGTACATTTGCATTTAACTTGCTAGAATTAAATTTTTATGTAGTTATTGCTGATGTAAATGATGTATTCTGTGTGAGTTCTTTTGCTTCCTTCTCAACAGGCTTATTGGTACTAAAACTGTGTGGTAAGATGTATTTTATTTAACCATTTTTATTTTGCTCCAAACTGTTGTCTCTTAAAAGAAAGTTGATACTAGTAGGAAATAGGAGTTTGGGTTTTTTTAATGAAAAAAGTTGGAAAGACAAGCTGAACTGTAATATTAGAACATGAGAAAAATGAATACTTGGAAGATGAACGTGCTCAGAAGGAAAAGGAAAGACAGAAAATAGAGTAACAGTTATAAGATGATCCTTCTAGTTTCATTCAGCTGTTTTCTTTGCTCTTCTTTTTTTTTTCCCCGTATTCCCTCTACCACTGCCAAAAAAAAAAACCAAAAAAAAACCCTGTGCTATTTTTACATTCCTGTGCAAAATCCTTGTCTAGTGAATGTGTGCTCTCCTGGCAGTGATGAATTAGGCACTGGAGGATATTAACAACGAACACAGCCCGGAAATTTCTGTAATATACTGAAAGCACAGCATTGGTTAATTTTACTTGTTTAGATAAAGGGCATAATGTTTTTCCCCAATCTCTCTAGGGGTTTATAATTCTGTTTGGTTTTTTTAATTGTAACACACAGTTGTGTCTTTCAATTATATAATAGCATTTTAAAACTAGGGGACAGTAAAAAGTACCATGACACGATCTTATTTTGGTGAGAAAGAAAATCTGTAAAACTCTGTTTCCTGCTGTCACTTTTGTGTTGGGCAGCCTTCACCACTGATTACCCTTCTGTTCCCTGTCACAACTCAAGGCCTTTTCCATAGTGGTGACCATTTATCTAGACAAAATGACCCTCCAGTGCCCATTAGTACTGCTTATGAAATGGCAGCTAGGATGTGATGTGTTACCTGCCTGCTGTGTGGAAATCCCAGTGGCCTCTCAATGAAAGTACTGATCTTATTTGAAAGCCTATAGCTGGTTTCTGCAAGTAGGCTGTTATTTGAACACTGAGAGTCTGTTTCTTCCATTGGAAAACACTGATTAGGTTAAAGGGGTTTAAACAGACTTATAGGAAGACATATTTATTGATTATTAGAATACAGCTAAGAAAATCAACAAGTCATAGTCTCCTTCCTATTCTCCAATTTATTCCAAATACATATTAAAAATATCACTGAAAATGTATACTGAGGAGACAGATACAGAAATTAATTTGATTTTCATGTATTTCATCTTCTAGTATTCAGCAGTACCTTTGTCTGAGCAGATTTAACTCCTTTTTATTTTTTATTTATTTTGAATCACAGCCCGCTGCTTTATATTGAAAATGGCAGAAATACTTAGTGTGCTTTACTTTGTTCTGCTTCACCCTTTCAGCAGACAGATGATGCAGCACAGACCGATGGCCAGCAACAGACACAAACTTCTGAAAACACAGAAAACAAATCACAGCCGAAACGGCTTCACGTCTCAAATATACCATTCAGATTCCGGGATCCAGATCTTAGACAAATGTTTGGTGTAAGTACTCATACTTTATTTATGCCTTTTAATATTTGCATTGCAATAGCTATTTTATATTACAGGCGACTGAGAGAGCAGTATCTCTGATTTAGGCTGTTTAACTATTTTCAGTAAAGATTGTTTTTTTCATTTATTTGTAACCAAACAACTGATTTGCCAGTCACAGTTGGGAAAAGAAATTCTGCTGACAAAACTCCCAGCTGGTTTAATCTTATTCCTGTAGAGCAGAAGTAACCAAACTTGTTACCTGGACTGGAAAGCAGCTGCAAAAAGTCTTCTGAAACAAAGATTTTTCAGAGGGAAGGATGACCAGAGGGCAACATTGTTCATCCAGACGTTAATCCTGTCTTGTTAATGATGTTTATTACACTCCAACTATATTAACCGGTAGCATACTGCATGAAAAACCTGTGATGACAGCTGGACTGGAGGGATCACAAGGATTTAACTACTATGTGCAAAGATAAATTAAAAAAAAAGAAATGTAGGACTTTCACTTCACTGGGCTCACAGTTTAATGATGCTTTCCTCTTTGTCAGGTGGTTTCACTGAACTTAAAGCTCATGAATGTGTATGTGGAATGATAGTGACAAGTGTAATGGTACATACGATTTAGTTGTAATATTTATCTGGCTCCTCTTCAGTGTGTCTTTTTGGGGGCTTGACTATCTTTGATTTTATATTCTGTAACTTTTTAATGTGATGCACCATTTTCTGAAACAAACACTTGTACTATATATCATAGAACTGTTGAAGTTTTCTTATTTTCATGTAACTTTTCTATTTCTTTGCAGCAATTTGGTAAAATCTTAGATGTTGAAATTATTTTTAATGAGCGAGGCTCAAAGGTAAGCAGTTTAATTCACCCATGGAATTTTTAAATGTGTTTAAAACATGTATATGAGTAAAAGGAAACAACTGCACTGCTGTAAAAAATAACGTCTGAAATTCTGTGTTAGTGAAAACATCTGAGCTGTCATTCAGTTTCCTACGCAGCATGAAGATTATTGGGCTCATTTTATATCTTGTAAAGGAGGTAATTTTAGCTACTCCAAACTGTCATCTGTTTTATGGGAACGTTGATTTCTGCTGTCTTTATTCTGCAATGGTAATTGTCTTGTTTAGTTTATAAGATGAGTCCATACTTACAGATATTTGTAGGCAGGTTGGTATTAGTATAGGTATTTTTTTTTTCCCCCCTATTGAAATGAAAGATGATAATGGTACCTGATAACTATCCTCTTTAGTAATTAGCTGAGAAAATATGTGATTGTTCCAGATTATCTAAGTGCAGATGTTTTCCTCTTTAGTTAAAGCTTCAGTACACCAACCCTTTGAAAACAATCTGTTTTAACATTTATTTGATTAAAAGAGTTCTTACTGTATTGCAAACATTTAATTCTTTTTTTCCTGAAAATTACTTTTCCTTAATTAGTGAATAAATTGAAATTGCATTTAAGAAATATGGCAAGATAGAATGGCTATGCCTGCATTAGTATTGTTACCTGGTGCAAAACTAGCCCAGTATGCTTCACCTGTGACATCAGCTGCACGATAATGGTTTTTGTGTATGTCATATGCATGATAGCTTTTTAGTTTTCCTCCCATATCAGATGCACTAGAACGTTTATCCATCAGTGTTTCAGTCTTCGTGTTACTTTTACATATGATTTATTATTAGTGATGAAATTATTTTTCTGTTATATATGTACTGTGATGTCTTTTTTTTAAGAATCAGGTATCTCATAAATCTCTCTTAAATAAAATATATTTTAATTCTGTCAATTTTTCCCTTAATGTGTTTGTATTTGTGTTCTAAACTTAAAGCCATCACTTTTTTTTTAGTAGAATTGTTGAAATTTCCTGGTTTGTATTCCAAAATTGTTCTGACATTCATTAATTAGTATCTTTGCCTGCTAGCCCAAACCCAATTGAACAAACAACCAAAATGTATGGAATTTGGTGGCTGGGAATCTCCTATCTGGCTGAAATTTATTCCCATTAAATTATGGCTGATCAGTTGTGTTTGCAAAAGATGTTGATTGTCCAGACCTGCTCCTGCTGGATAATATTATAAATTTAGAAGACATTCCACACTTGCCACCTTTGGTACTGCTGAAGATGGAGTGGAACTGAATCCACATGTGGTGGTGGTGGTGTACACGTTTGTTTAGCCATGTGTAGGACTTTTAACCACCACATCTGCATCAGACTGCCTAAATATAAGGCTTTTTAAAAGCTTTTGGGGGATGGGTTGAGGAGCTATTTCTAAATTGAGGTTTTTTTAATAGTGATCTTGCAGTAGCGAAAATATCCCTCTGCCTTTTGCTAAAAACAAGTGCCTAGAAAGGATTTCACAAGGAAGAGGTTTTTTTCTAGGTAGGATTGTAACCTCATTACCTCAGTTAAACACTGTTTATAGAGATGCTAAGACCTATTCTTATTAAATACTTCTACACCATCCAGTGCTGTGTTGGTGCATCCCAGCTGGCTCTGGGAAGATGCTGAGGATACTTAAAGCCGTTCCGTGATGCATCTCATTGCTTATGTACGCTGCTTGTCTATGCTCTTGTTTAGAGTTATCTCAGGTACAGCTCCCTAGCATTGTGACTGGCAAAAGTACCCTTAGATTCTCTCAATTGAGTAAAAAAAAATTAAAACAGGGTTAGGAATAACAGGAACTTTTTTTTTTATTTTTAATCTGATCATTTCATGTCCATTCTGTAGGATTTAAGATGCACCAGATTAAAGTCCCATTCCCGGCAGAGCTTATCTATGTTTTCATAAAATCCCTCTGAAATTGAAAGGACTACTAAGTGGTCTCAAACTGAATACAGGTAAAAAAGTTTGCAGGATCAAAATTAAAATTTGTTTCTAGCTGCAGTTTGGCAGAATTGCTAGAATTTCTCTTTGTTTCTGTTTTTGTTTATTTGTTTTTCTTTCAATAATAAATGTTTAAAAAAATTCTTGCAAAAACAGCAGAAGTAAGCTCACTTTCATACTATAATAGTTCAGAAAAATGGGATTGCAGAGTCAAAAAACATAATGCTGTAGCACCACCAGAAAGTATAAAATAATTTTGCAGAAGGGAGTCTCTCCATAAAAGAAAACCTGAAATAATACAAGTTTTGTACTACAAATATTACCCCAGCTGAGACCAGGACAAAAGTTCTGTTTGTTTGGGGAGATAATAATAATAATAGCAAAGATAACTTTGCTAGAATTATATGGCAACACTGATGACTTTTGAAACTCTTTGTAAGAATTGCAAAAATTTCAGTATTGGTTTGGTGTAGATCTTTCTTACAAACCTGTGTTAAGTAAATGAGCCTTACCTTTGCCAGATATTGAAGCTGTTGATTAAAGTAACATTAAAAACTGCTGATAACTTACCTTTCTCTGCGTTTACCACTCATCTTGGAAGGACAATTAGAAATATAGCTTCCATTTTTGTGCATATTTTAATGCTACTCTGCTCTTTTAACATTGAAACTCTCCATGGAGCTGCAAATGGCTTTTGTCTCAGGCACAATTGAGAGGCTGCAAAGATACAGGAACATCAACAAGTACTGTGGGTTTTTTTTTTTCCCCAGCTGTAAATTAGGGCTCTATACAGCTGTATGCTACATATATACTTTCATAAATCTGTTTGTGTGTATATGTATTAATATATCTCTAGTATATCTTATATTAACACACTCAACTATTATTATATCATTCAACAGACTTTAACAATAAAGTGCAGACATTACATTACTGGTTAATAAAATACATAGTATGCTAAGCTAAATTAACTGTTGAGTCAGATGCGTATAAAATTAATATTGATGTGTTTGTGTAAATATTTGATTGTGTGATGAATTAATGTACGTTTTGTGATTGAGTTTCTGGGTCAGCTAGGTAAAATTAAAGATTTGTATAAATAGTAAGAGCTTAATTTAAGTAGTGTTAATTATGAGAATAAGTACAGTGTGAGAAAGTAAAAAAAAAAAAAAAAACCAAACCCCATGATGAGTATTCTTTTCAGAATCTTTGAAGTTCCTATCATATCTTTGCTTGTGGCTCCACTTTATATCTTTTTCTAATTTTTAAATATAATTAGGTTTTTTTAGCTTTCCCTTTAGTTGTTTGAAAAAAATTAACTGGTAGTGCTTTGAGCTAATAAGACAGAGTCAAAATTTTGGCTAAACAACTCCCACCAGATGTTTGCAACTCTGAGAAGGGGTGGTTGTTGAGCAAGGAGGAGAGGGGAGAAGAGAGTCAGGGGAATTGATGCTATTGCATGGAGCTAGGCTCGTTGCATCCATGGCTTCAGTGACGTTTTCTGCTGTGAAATGTTCTTAATGGCATCTTAAATCATCAGCTGCTTCTTACAGAGCTTTTACAAGATGAGAGGAAGCAGTTGAAGAAGAAATAAAAGTTTCAAATTGAGGATGGGTTTAGGTACAAGAAAAACCTACGCAAGCATCTAAAACACGGGGATTAGTCCTGAGGAGTGGGATTTACCTTCCCTCAGCACTCCTGGTGCTTTGGGGACAGGAGTTATGTCCTCAGTGCCTTGTGACAGGCGAGGTTGTGGCTTTGTGCTAAAGCTGTGGAGAAAATGTGTGGAATCAGGTGTTCTGAGAATGGCTTCAGCTGGCACTGGAACTGCTGATACAGCACTTCTGAGCTCAGCCTTCAGGGTGGCTTTAAAGAGAGAAAAAAAAGGAAGAACAGACAATAGAATCATAGAATCATAGAATCATAGAATGGTTAGGGTTGGAAGGGACCTTCAAAGGTCGTCTAGTCCAACCCCCCTGCAAGGAGCAGGGACATCCCCCACTAGATCAGGTCGCTCAGAGCCCCATCCAGCCTGGCCTTGAATGTTTCCAGGGATGGGGCAT
>JAAGAY010139097.1:0-28940 GCA_011801015.1 Ardeotis arabs
ACTTTCTTCAGAGTGATTATACTGGAAGTATCATGTTTTTTTTTTTTTTTTGTGAAGAATGGTTCACCATGGCAATTGTAGTCACTTACTTTATTCCATATTCACAAAGCTGCCTTTGTTATGTTTGGTGGTTTGCTTTTTGTGTGTGTGTAGGGGTTTTTTTGGGGTTTTTTTTTGTGTACGTGTGTGGGTTTCCCCCATGGATATCACCAAGTACTTTCTGACATATATATTCTAAATAAAAACTAATACAGAGTTCTTCCTGCATATCATATCATTCCTGAAAAGAAGGAAGCCTTGGAAGACAAATGTAATTATTATCTTTTGTCTGATAGTTGGCATTTTGTCATTCAGTCTTCAGTAAAGCCTCTGGGCTAAGCCAGTTCCTCAGCTTCCATACTTCTGACATTGTTAGATTAGATTGTGAAGAGTAGGTACAAAATAATTCAATGATGACATGTTTCTCTTATTTGTTTAAGTCAAATGATGCCACTGCAGCATGGCTTGACATACTTATTCTGTTTTTCCTAGTATCAAGCTGTTTCATCTGAGCCACAACAAAGCTTCCAGTAAATACAAAATCTGTGTACTGGACAGTCCTTGCTTCTTTTCTGTTTGCTGATCCAAACTGAAACCACTGAAATTGGCTTTTTTGGCATGGACATCCTTCAACAGTGATGGAAGTTGATTCTGAGGTGCACTGTATTTGGAAAAATGTCAAGAAGGAGTTCTCACTATACATTTCCTCCCTTTTCCTGTTTATGTGCTCATTTGGCTGTAGTATAATTGCGTGACACACAAAGTGAGCAAACTGCTGTTGCTATCAGTGTAAGCTTACCTTTGTACACTGAGGCCTTCTTACCACCTGATGCTCTGTTGCAGTTTTTCATAGATCCTCCATGGTTTTAGATGTCCTATCTTCTTGTTTTGCTTTTATTTGATGCAATTTTAAAACCAGTTGTCTTAATCTCTCCTTTTGATGCTATTTTTTTATTTGGTGGCTCCTGATCTAATGTTTGACAAATTATGAATAAATGGTAGACAATCTTTGTTTTCCATTTTTACCAGCTGTAAACTCTGTTGCTTTACTTCTTTGCCGTATTTACCCAAAAAATAACCTTAGTTGTAACTGGTTACAACCAGCACATCATCACCTGCCATGACAGTTTAAGTGACAGGGAACTTAACATCCAGTATAGTAAGCACAACATTTTTTTTTTCCCTTTACTTTTAAAAGGGTTATGACTATGGTTAACAGGCTAATCTTATGACTTGCACTAATGTTTTACTAAGCAAATGATTGGTTGTGTAATTGGGCTTAGTCCCTTCAAGATGCAAAAAAACCCAACGTCCCTGGAACAGGAAACAGGTCTAGCTTCAAGAAGCAAATTTGTACTTATTTGTTCTCTTTGTCTAGGTTTTTTTTTTAATTCTCTGTGAATCACATCAAACATAATACAGGCAATGAGGAGGATGACTGTCACTTCCTCATCGCCAAGAGATCCAGTATTTCCACAAAGTCAACGGCTAAACTCCTCACTAACATATGACACTTAGTAGGTGCTGCCCTAAAGCATTTACAAGCTGAACAAAATAGATTTATTTGACCCACTGCTTGGGACCTGAGGGACAATGCAATCTACTGCACTTAAAGGAATGAAGTTACATAAAATGCGATGACAACTTATTTTAGGTATCTTGCTGAACCAGTACAAATGCCATTACTTAGGCCTGTCACCGAATGACAATACAACCATGTCTTCCGGCACTCTGGTGCCAAAGTAATGTGCCCTGTAATCCTGACATCGTAAGATCTGCACTAGCACAGTGTAGAGATTTTAAAATAAACAAATACATAAGGAGAAGAAGAAGTAGTGATAAACAGCAAATAATATTTGTATTTGTAAATGCTTGCTACTGACTTTGAAACTAGACCCTCCCACAGGTCTTCGGAACTATTTAGCTGCATACACATCAGCAGCCCACTTATTCTATGATTCTCCATCCACAGGATTTGCCACATAAGTATTAAGTTCAACACTTATATGTTCACATGTGAGTGCATTTGTTTTGTTTGCATGTATGCATATTTATACACAAACACAATATCTGAAATCCACAAAAAATTTAGAGAGATTATTAAGTCTTCCAATTAAGTGAAATGCTTCAAAACATTCTAATAGATAGATTACGACTGAATTATTGCAACATCATCTTCCAGAACACGAATAAAATACTGTACTACAATTTAGATCCATATGGAGAGTTTCCTTTCTTGTCATCTAAACTCAGACACGTAACAGTTTTAATATTTAACCTTTAGCAGCATCTTCTAACAATCTCAAGTGCTCTCAGAGTTGGGCTGCTGAATCTCAAAATTATTATTTCACTAAATTCCCAAACCTCCGATCTCACTAGATAGTCTCTATACGAAAGCAGTAACTGTCAGCTAAAAACTCTGAAGCACATGAAAAATTTAAGGAAGCATAAACTAAACTGAATGTAGTAATGAAACAAGTTATGTAAAGATTATTTTCTGTTTGTATCTTCATATTCATAATTCAGGTCAATAAAAAAATCCTTCCGCTTTCATTTTTACATTAACTTGCAGCACTATTCCTTTTCCCTGCATTTGCATTGCCACAGAAGCCAGTCAGTCTTAAAACCACTGACTACAAAGAATGTAGGTCCTGCAAATAAGCAATTTCTGGTAAGAGTTTTAACCTCTTGCTTAGAGAAATCCATTATTAAGGAGCACAGTTCTGAGTTTTAATTTAGAACAGAAAACACAAAGAAAAAAGCCCACTTATAAAAAAAAAATTATGTGGATTATATATTGCCAAGGCAAAGAAGAAGAGCTGAAAGTCAACTTTATCATCCTGGAGCAACACTCAATGTGTTAAAAAAAAAAAAAAAAAGGTGCACAAAACTGGGACTAAAATCCTCCAAAAATTTTGAAATATTCTGTGAGTCTATAAAGTGATCTTAAACAACATTTCTAACCAAAATGCTTTCTTAAAATTTTACCAAGCTCCTATAAGCTTAGCATGGGTGTCTGTCATTAGGAAGAGGAAGAAAAGGACACAGTGTAATCAATGACTTTTCTCCAGAGGCTGCCATTTCTGTTAGATGTTTCACCAGTGGATGCTAATAAAAACATATGTAGTCACTCATCAGCTCCTTGAGCTATTATGGGCCTTACAGAAGCTCTACTGCATTCTGTTGATTTACATGGATTAAATGTGGGCAGACATAGCAGATGCCGGTTCTTTAAACAAGAGGCTTTTTCCTAGGCTTAGATTAAAACCAAGCTGACATCCATCCCTTATTTTCATATATGTATCACAGCTACAGAAGTAATATTATCTGCTTCCCCTGAGAAAGAATAGATATGTACTGACAATTCTCCAAAACAGCCTCTTTTCTGACTTTTAAAATTTTTTAAAGGCAGTTCTCTGACCTTAGTTTTTCTCAGATTTTCTCTGCAGAAATCGAAGATAAATTTTAGTTCCACCTGTGTAGAAAGGTTTTGGGTTGATATGAAGTCCTCTTACTAGTATCACTCACAGCTATTTCAGTGTGTCTTTAGAGAGAGCTCAAGTACTGCTCAGCACAGTCGTCTTGCTTCCCTATGGAGAATCTTCCAGTCAGCTTCTCTCATGTATGGAACTTATGTAGCTTAAAGTTTCAAAGCATCTTATCAGATGTTTTGGAACAGAAAAAGCATGACTACATGAAATCTGACAGGTTCAAGTAATCATACTTTAAGGAAAAAATAATTTCCTATAGTTGTTCCTGTTAGAATACTAATTCAAACTACATCTATATCTTTGAATATTCTTTGTACTACAATAGAGGACTAGGCAATACTGACTTAGAAGTACAATCCACACTTAAAAGATGTATGTTTAAAATTTTGATGAGATTCTTTGAGACAGATCTCCTTTAATATCCTTTTCCACAAAGGCCGATTTCTATTCATATGGAAGAGAATGGATGTTTCTGAGTGACTTCATTGGGGAAAGAACAGCTCATATGTTATGTGATAGACTGGCAGACTCATGTCCTGTTCTGCTGTTCCTCTTCCTCTTTTTCCCCAATTACAAAGAAATAAATACAGAGTGGGAGTCGGACGACATATGTCATGTTGTGTTTTGAAATCAACAAGCATTACACTTAAAATATTCACACTGCTTAGATGCATCCTGTAAAACCGGATTCATAAAGAAATTGTGGATTTCATCAGTGCAGAAATTGTAATGCTTCCAAAACCCTTAATAGTCTCAAACTCCCATTTCATTTCAATGATAGACATAAATCAACCTTTTCTCTGCCTCCTAGAAGATACCCTAAGCATATTCAAAACCAAAACAGAGCTATAGCAAGACATCATACTCACCAATATGCTGCCTACTTGAAATGCTGAGTTGGTCTAATCATCCACCCCTCTACAATTACTTTTCCAAGAGTCAGGTACTGACTGGAGATGAGACTTTCTAGGTTGCAATCAGGTGATTTAATATTAACAAACAATATAACACAGAGTGCTTGAAAAAAACCCGACACTTGAATCCTGGCAGGCCAGCCCCACGGCTGGCTATGTGAATACTGCCAAGAAGGGTGGCAAAAAGCTGAGAGGGTCTCAGGGAACCTAAGTCAGTAGGGAAGTACAACAATTGCAAATCTGAGTATGCTAAAAAGCAACAAAAGAGAATTGAACTCAGGAGGTAAAAGGGCAAAGATTATATAAGTTTTATCGGGAGACTGTAAGTCTGGTCCAAGCCCAAAACATAAAACAGAGTGTCTGGTGTGCGGACACAGTAGTTGGCTATCATTTCTTGAAAATGAATGCTTATATTTGACAGAGCATAAGCCTCATACAGATGAAAGCTGAAACACCACCACCAGATTGGTTTCAATAACAACAGTTTTTACGGTGAAGAGCTGCAAACAGACATACTTTTAAAAATATATACAAAACAAAGTTCTATAGATTCCTTAGCATGCAAAGTCTCAGAGATTCCATCCCTGAGCAAGTAAAGATTTTTGTGCTTCCGTATTTTTTTACAGCACTATGCTACATGCAATCATTTCTAGAAAAAACAGTCCTCAAGCATGTGATGAAAGTGATGAAATCCCTCAACAGAAAAGCTGAACATATAAACATATGGAAAACATAATTAGTAAACAATTCACAAAAGTTTGTCCTCATTAAGCATTTGTTGAGTAACTCAGGAGAACAAAACTGTAAAATTCGAAGTCTGTTGTAAAACAGTTTGCAAACAAAATAAAAAGCTAAACCAGTGCAGCAAATGGTTTGCAATGAACTGTTTGCCTCCAGAACACATCCCAGGAAACCAACTTCCCGCTTTACCATTTTGAAAGTTATTTCAGAACATTATTTAAAAGCAGGAATTTTGTTCTTTCTACCTGTCAGAACTTGCTTTCTATGCTTCTTATTGACTGCGTATTTGCCTTTTATCAGTCCCACTGAGACAGGATTATGCAGCTCTGCATTTGTTAACAGCATACAATTGCATTTTGTATGCTGAATTTTCATCCCTAAATTTGATGGCCAAGTGTTCCATAATAAATCAACAGCATGTAACTTACACAGTCTTTTCCAGTATCTTTGGTTACAATTTGTATCCGTGTAAAACAGTTTCTTCGACTTGCTGCCCTGACAGTAAGAGTACATATTCCCTATTAGAATAACAGGACCTAGCATATTGACAGTATCCTTGATCGTTTTTGCCCTATTCCTATAACACATCATCTTGCCTGTGGCTTTTAGATCCCTTCACATTACACGCTATTGAAAAGTAGGTGCTTGGACCATGTTGTGTAGAACTCTATGCAAAAAGTATTTTTGATAGGCGATATTTGCACTCATTGCTCAAATGGAGGCTTTTAAAAAGAAAAGTTTACGGATGTACACAAACAGATGGGCATTTACACTTTTAAGACGCCTACTTGAACACAGCTAGGATCTGTTACAGAAGCAGGAGTGGGATATGTAACAAAAATAAGCACAGGACGTTGACTGTAACAGAATAATGATTTCTTGGTTTTATTACTACAGTAACAAGACCAATTAGTCTTCTAGTACAGGATGACCATCTGTCTGTTCCTAGGTTCACAGTTTGAAAGGATACAGAGAAAATCTCATTCTGGTGGAAGTATAGAACAAAGCATTGTCCTGAAAAATTTCCCACAACACTGACATCAATCCATGATTTGCTGGGATAACATCCAAGTTTCATTAGAAAGACAAGTGACTAACTTATTAATCTGTTGGTCTGAAATATTTACTTGATGCAGTATCTCATGGTTCTAAAGGACACTCATGAAGAGACGATGAGTATTTTAGAAAACTTGTAAAGTTAATGTTTGGAAAAACAGTAACTATTTTGACATTAAAATGATACGGGTCATAGAGCAGGAAGGAACTCTATTAGCTAGGCCATCTCCTGAACTCAAGGCAGGTTTAGCAGTTCCCAGTCATTACTGACAGACACTGTCTTCACTGTTTAAAACTCTCCTATTATGGATACTCTTCTGTGTCCCCCGGTGAATCCATTCAATGACTTCTGTACCCTCTCATGATAAAGTTTTTAGCTGCGTCTATCCTGAAACTTTATTCCTCAGATTTCAGTTCAAGCTTCTTAATGCAAGCACTACAGATACGTGGGAACACGTAGTGCCTTTTCAGCTAGAAACAGTCTCTTACATACTTGAAGATACTTAAGTTTGCCTCTCATGCTTTTCTCCAGCCTTCTCATGTCTTTCTTCTTTAGGCTGAAGGAACTCCATTAACTATCTTTGAAGAATTATAGAAAATGCAAGGAAAGAATTATTCTTATGCTGTCCTCCAGACCTCTCCCAATGGTTTGCATCCATCCTGATTTTTTTTTCCTCAAGCTGGGAATATGATTCCACCTAATCTGAGCTGGAAGGATTATTCTACTGTACATATCTTATGTCTTACCAATGCTACCACTATGTATATAATGCAGTACATAATTTGTTTTATTTTCACAACAGCATAGTATTTTTGACTCCTCTTCAGCCTGGGAGCCCCAAATATCAGATCTTTAAAAAAAAAAAAAAAATCCTACTTAATCCTACGTGTACCTTTCTTTATCTGCTTGAACACTTCCAACTGCAATGTACACTTCTTAGTGAACCATACATTTGATTTTTAGACCATTTCTTCTACTTGTCATGACTTTTCCCAGTTACAAACCTGCCTTCCAACCTGTTCTGTTCTTCCTAGCTGCATGCTACCATCAAGTATAGTAACCATACTTTCTACTCCATTATTTGAACCACTGATGAAGATATAAAGATGTACACACTTCCAGACAGTCCCCCTGGAAAACTTGACCTATTCCAATTCAGTAGCAGATCACTGAGAACTATTCTCTGTGAACAGAGTATCCAACCAGGTTTGCACAAATTCTGCAATAGTTTTCCAAGACCATTATGAGAAAGAAAAATCAGATTACATCAAATGCTTACTAAATTCAAAATAATATAAAGGGAGGGAGGCAAGTAAAGGTGCAAAATGAATAAAATAATATATTCCAAATATATTGTTGTGTACTTGACAGATGAGTGAAGCTTATAAATCCGTATGTCAGCTGGGCAATCTTAGGACAGAAGAGGTCATGTCTGAGGGTGTATTTGTTTAAGAGAAAAGGCTGCTTCTACAGCTTCAGACCTTATGATATCATTTGTCTTATTCTTGCTAAGAAAAAGGAGTAGTAGACAGTAAAAAAACCTATTAGACTTTTGCTCTGTCCATACTTACTGTGCAAACAGCACAAACATTTTCTGGGAAAACTTTAACAGCTGACATGGGACTAAATAATAAGATAAAGTTATTTAAATAATGTACATTTAACTTTAGTTTTGTCTAAAGAGCACTTTCTTTCAGCTGCGGAAAAACGCATTCGGCACACACCACCTATAAATCAGCAAACAAACAAGACCAAAGCAAGATCTTATCTTCTGAGTCACCTGTGTTACCTTTCAAAGCTTGATATCCATTTAGTTTTGAATGGAAATGAAAACCAATAAGCTTTACTAACATTTCCAAATGTATCAAAATACAGCCTCCATGCTGCAAACACTTACATGTGTGTAAACTCAAGATGTAAACAAGCTCATTGCTTTTAATAGGATTATGAATATATCTAAAGTACAGTATATGTAATATTATTTGAAGGCTTAAATAACTAATTCATGACACTGTTAAAGCAACATAGATTTGGGCTCCTGCCAAATGAGGCAGTCCTATTCTCACCTTCCCACTCTGATTGTATGCTAGAAGTTTGTTTGGTTGGATCTGCGGTACACGATGATTTAAAGGCAAATCAGTCCCCTGAGCTGTCTGAATACACAACCACAAAAATGTCAGCACAAGTGAGGCAGCAAAAAGGCTAGGACAGACCTGTTTGGCAGCAACTCCACTGTATATTTACTTGAAGTGATCATTGCACTGCAACCACATCAGAACATAAGACAACTTATTTGACTTTGGCTCAGCAATTTTTTTCCAAAATGTCAGTAAGAAGGTACTGTAAAATATTACTCAAAACAAAGTGCCACGTCAGAAAAAAATGTTTTTCCACTCTCTTTACCATCCAAGTTATTAATGAATTATCTAATCTGTTTGCATTTTGCACTGATTTATGCTGCATTACCTAATCTAAAAATGTTATTGGAGAGCTCACAAGTGAAAAGAGGAGAAGCACGCTCTCAAGAGATAAGTGATGAAGATAAAAAGCACTGTATATTAAAAAAAAAATTATACAAACATGAATCAAGAAAAAATTCACTGAAGTAAAGCACAACCTGAACTGTGATACAATATATTGTTCAAGTAATTGCAAAATGCCCAAGTGGTCTACTTTTGCCTGGTAACAGTATCTATGAAATGGTTTAAATCTTATCAATATTAATAAACACTCCTCATAATACCAATCTAAGATAAAGAACCAGCTTCACATTATTAAAAAAACAAAGCAAGCAGTGCGTGCGTAAAAGATTGAAATCCTAGGTGACCTGACTCTTTATTCTTATGTAACTCTCCTCTTCCTTTCTCTCATGGGAGTTCCAGTGACATCTACAAGATAATTCTAGGATTACAGTACTTTTAAGATCAACTGAAGATAAAACAAAGTTTTAAGAGCTGTTCAAAGTCAGTTATTGAACGAATAATCTAATAATTATCTCAAGGATCTCATGTGTCACTAAGCTCTGTTCAGCACAATAATCAGTAACATGTAAAAGTTACTGTATCAGTAAAATTATCAAATACCTTAAGTACATCATCTCTTTTATTCTGTCCTCACTGTGACTATTTTAAATTAAATTGAAACATATTTATACCTTCATAGAAGTACGAGTATTTTTTATTTCTCTTACCTATAACTTGTTTTTCTAATAAAATAGATTTAGCATTCATCAACTGTATTCCTCCTTTCTAGACCATTCCCTTATTTCTCAATGAGCAACGTATTAAAAGTCTGGGAGGTAGTATTCTCAGTACTTTATTAACTGTCCTCCTGATCTGTGCAACACTTCGTGTGCTCTAATTTAACTTAATCCTGCGTACTTAAATTTAGGATTAGATTATCCACCATAACCCAGCCTTGGAGCAGAGCAGTACAGTTGTGAATACTTACAAGCAATAATAAAAGATAATTATTCTTTACCAGACTCGTTACTTCCTATTTCAAACACCAAAGCCATAAAAATGACTTGCCCAGGCTCTGGGCAGCTCTGGGTCCCATTTCACCTCCTGTTTCAATTATGTGCAAATCTAAACAATTTGCTCTTTTTTTCATTCTTAAATGTTCTTAACGTAAGATCACCTCAGTACTGATCTTTGATAAACTCCACAGTGTCAGAAACCAGACTGAAGGGTAAACCTTCAACACCTCTGTAAGCGGCCAAGAGAAAGGATAGGAAGAACAAACAGCAAATTTAAGTTTAAGAATAAACTTAATGCATAGACCTAGCAAAATCAGACAGGAAAGAGAGGGGATCAGCTAATAAACTGAATTCAGGTTGCAACTTGACTTGAAGCTAGACAGCTGTTAAGTCCCAATTCCTCACAAAGCATTGTGCCCCACATAAGGTGAAAAAAAGTTAAAATCTACAGAGAGGAGAGGGAAATAGGTGAAAAGGAGAAGCAGAAAAAGAGAAATTCCTGACTCCTCCTAAGGTGCTAAGCAGGAACTCCACTTGCCTCCAGACACAGAAAACCACTGCTTTTCTTGCTAATGGCCTGTTTTCTGTATTATGTCTGATTTATCAGCTTCTGAGACCAAACCAGTGCAAGAAGCATCTTCATATAAATTACAGCAGAGAAGGGGCACTCAGCTTGCAGAGGCCCACCACTCCTTTCACATAATTCAGAACAAAACTGTTTTAACTTAGTTTAGTGAGGCTTTTGGCCTTGATTTCATCCTTTCAGGTTGTGCTGATGATCAAGCTTTTCCTTCACTACCTCCTTTCCATTCCCTCTTTCATAACCCTGCACCATCCCTTCTTATTTCATTATTTTTGCTGTCCTCACCTCCTCCCTTGAAGGGTAACTTCCTCAAGTCACCCGCCTGCTACTCTAGCTCCTACCCTGCTCTTTTCCTCTTTCATTCTGTACCTCCCCTCCTCTCACATCACTGCCTTCTCCTTTCAGAACCTTACCCTTTTTTCCCAAGTTATTGACCATAGCCTGTTTTCACTGAATAATACAGGCAGCATATGGAATATCATACATTCTCACAGAGGTGCATCTTTACTGAATGCTTTTTCTAATTCCTAAAGGCTATACTAAATTCTAAAATTAAGATTCTAATAGTCAAATGCTGACACTTCACTGGCCTCTAGCAGGCAGGAAACTCAAGCTGCTGTTCTTTGTCAGAAGTGAAAGCAGTTAACCATTTCCTAGGTCAGTTCAAGCCACTATATATAATGTGTGCATTCATCCACAACCAATGCTGACTCAAGACTTGTATAACTACAAAGTAAAAATATGAACATCACCTTTGACTTAGATCTAGTAGAGCTATTAAATGACTCAAACTGATGACAGTGAGCTGCTTCAGAGTATGAAACTGAATCAAGTCATTACAAAAACAGCTTACCAAAGCATAACTCACTCCTGTCTCCTCTTCTCTTCCTCCTTAGCATACAGGGATATATAAACTATCAGAACAGAGGAACAAAAGGTAATGAGAAAAAAATTAAGTGTATTTCATAGCAAAACTTTTCATTATTACATGAAGCATCAACCTCCAGACAAGTACAATTCTGAACCCTCAAAAAGATGAAATGCTCTTTCAGGTACATGTAACATGTTTTCACTTAAAGTAATATTTAAAACAGCAAAATTAGATTTTTATTGGAGAAGTTCTTATTTCAGTCAAGAGAGATTGTTTTAGAAATGTGTACACAGCCCAGTTAACTCACTTTCTAAAGCATACTTTATCATACTTTACAAAACACTCAAGCTCTAGTTTACTTGAAATTTAAGATTTGGAACTTTATCTCCAGCCTTTTCAGAACACTGGCCACAGCACACTATGACATGTGGAAGAACAGAAGATCTACAGATGAAATTCTCAGTAAAAACATCCCTTAATCAAATTGTGTGCATGGGCAAGTCAAGTCAAAAAGCTGAACACATGGACCCAAGATACTTCATCAACATCCTTAACTACTTTGTCTGACTTTATAAGACTGAAGTTCCTTATGCTGGCTTCTTAAACATGCTACAGCACCAGCACGCTATGTCTCAGCAGTGGCCTCCAAAACCAAAACGTTACCATAATGCCATATTAAAATAAATTAAAATAATGAAATAAATTAACATAACAAAATAAATTAACATAACAATTGTGCAACAATAAATAAGTAGTAAAGACGCATCCTTGAACTGTTGAGTCAAAAGCTTTCAAAACTATTAACTTGAAGTGCCCAAGACAACATAGTAGAGTATGACTGCTGAAAAAAAATCTGTTAATTGGTGGAAACAGCATTGACTGGCTGGGCTTAAACAGCACTGTGCATATCAGTGAAATCCTACATTTATTTCAAAATCAACTCAGTTTAATGAGTATGGTCTGAATGCAAACTTAGTTTGCTTTAAGAAATGAGTCTGAGATCTGACTGCCGTGGCTATATAGACATGTTTCTACTTTTGAAGGCTTTGAAATCTCATTCATTAAGTAAATGCCTATTATCTCCTAACAGACATCTTGTCAAACTAAGTCAAAAAGTATTAACCAAATAAGGCTGCGTACGATTTTAAGAATTTTCTAATTTCACAACAGTATTACCCAGTGACTGCTTCTAAAACAGAGAGTGGTTAGATACACGTCATTACCCAATAAGGAAAGGCAGATAAGTAACAGTTTTAAAAGGGTTGACTGAAATTTATGGAGAGTAGAAGAGTTTTATTTCACTTTTCAACAAATGCGATCAAGTAAAACAAAATACACCATGGTATTGCACACATGAGGGGAAGAACTTAAAAGTTATCCAAGTTCTAGAAATTGGGTTGGACAATTACATTTGTCAACAGCTTCCAATGGAAGGGGCACAGCAATTGACATTTTATCAATCAAGACAAAAAATAAACATTTTTCAATTTCATTAACATTTTATGCAAAGGGGAAATCTTTCAAAGTACTGTCTATATCAAGGGCACGTGTGTGAGCATGTATGCTCAAGGGCATTGCAGGAGCTCAGGGACAGCACCAGGAACAGCTAAGTAGGCCAAGTGACCAAGACAGCTATGAAGAACGTCTGAGTGCCCAAAGTAAATATAGTTGTTGCAATTGTGCCTGGCTGGTTTTATGGTGGTTCTTATCTGGAGGTCAATCCTCAACAGAAAAAGAGAAGTTTTCAACTAGCAACATAAAGAACAAGGAAGGACTGGTGAAAACAGCTTAAGTAAAAAAGGTATAAATAAGGCAATATATTACATGAGTCAGTCCTAATACAGCAAAATAAAAAAAATATAATGCAACCACAACAGTTACTGAGAATGGCAGGTATGATACACAAAGGCAGTTGACAGTCCTGAAAAGTTAACAGGAATCAGCAAATAGTGAAAAGGCAAAAACATCTTATGTGAAAAAGAGAGGAGGTTATTCAGAAAACACGACTTTTCTAACAGTTGAAGTGACTGAAATTTCTTCTGTCATTCCCTTTCATCTCAGAAGTCCACCCTCAGATAAAAACGTAAAAAAAGTGAAATACAAAGCAGGAAAAATGTTCATTTGCACATGAAATTAAGATCCTCTTAAAACGTAGTACACTAGTTAATGTTCTTTTTCCCCTTCCAGCCCACCAATGGTAATATTTCAGATTCAAGTGAGCCTATTCTTACATGTTGACTCCACCAATTTGAGTAGCTTCATTTATTAATCAGCTACGCAAAGTCAGGAGTACACTTCTTGTTTAAGAGATTTGAGATTGAAGAAAATGTATCTCATCTCAAAAAAATAAATGAGAGCCTTCATCCATTCTGTTCTTATTCACACAAGCACTTAAATGCAACCTTAAGAGTCAGGACCCACTATATATCAGTAAACTAGAGCTTAATTAATATTAACACAGGTAATGATTCTCAGGTAAGGAAATGTTCCACTGAAAATGACTTGCAGCCTTGTAAATATGCACGATAATACTGTCTGAAATATAAATTGCAAGGAAGATTTAAAGTTCTAAATTAGAAACAATGGGAACAGTCATCCTGCGTCAACCTTCAATAAAAGTCTCTAAGTTTTGGAAAGACAGGCCTCTGCCTCCAGTTCTTTCTCACTATCAACAAATGCCACAACAGACTAAGAGTTACCACACCTCTAATGATTTTCAGAACGAATTGCATATAGTCTGTAGACACCCGTGCTATAAATCTCAGCTAGCAGACGTTTTCTTGAATCCATGAGAGTTTAGTTTTTTCCAATAATGTCTTGTATCCAGCAGTATTTGTATTTCATTATAGGTTAACAGCATTTACTAGCAATAGGGAGCAAGTAGATCTCTCTTGAAAACGATGACTTCTAAATTAACTAATCATTAAGTAATAATTACTCAGTTTAAAAATATCAGAAATCATTTGAAAAAATAATATTGCTTTTGCCACTTTACAGAAATATGAATGGATAAAGTAATAAAATGGCCATATAAAGTTATGTTGCTGGAGTACTGGGCCCATGTGCTTGAAATCTATATTCCACCAGAGCAGTGAAATGCTAGAGCAGCAACCTAGCAATTTGGCATTCACCTGCACACTCATGAATCATTAATCTGAACTTCTGAAATGTCCTCTATTAGAAATGCCTGTCCCTTGGAGTCATTTATGAATTCAGGGAAAATGAGTTATGATTATGACTAACAGAGTGAAGAAAGACTGGAAGAACATAGTAAGCTGAAACAAAGGAATGAGTCAACACAGGGGAAAAAAAATAATAATATTGGAAGAACTCAGACAAGACATACTAAACAGGACAAAACTTACAAGCATGTCAAGAACAGAATAAACTTATATAGTATCAATTAACAGAGCTGTCTCAACAATCATTAAAACTGATTCTATGGAAACATTGCTTCAGAATGAGGAACCCTCCTGGATATTGCACTAATCAAAGAACAAAATTAAAAGCACTGTATTGGTATCAGCCAGGCTATGCCTGAACCTTAAACTTGATGACTAATGTTAATGCAGCTTTGAAATATAAAATCTATCCTAACAAAAGATATATACTCAGGCTAATGTAACACATGGCTCACTCCTCAAGAATTCTTTAATTCCATTCAATTACCTCTTAGTTGTTGTTTTTAAGAAGAAGCATTTTCCATTTCAGCTATATTTCTTTACCACTCTTTCCAATAGCAAAAGTCCCTTACATTAAACATCACAGAACTGTAGAAAGAGAAAATAACTTGCCAAAGAAATCTTACAAACATTTTTGTGTTGCCTGGTTTAACCTCTTGTTAGCATTCTTTATGTAGGATTTCTGTAATATGCTGCATTTCACTAGATGCCTTGTCAGATCATTAACTTTTTATTAGATTAAAGGAATTATCTCCCTTCTTTTAATTTGACTTGTGTATCTTACACTGCTAAACTTAGATTAATACTGGAGCAAGATTGAAGTATGTTAAAGCTGCAATTTTAAATCAAAGTAACTAGCTATTGACAGTCTGCTTGATTCACTTACTGTGAATTTCTAACCAAATTTAACTTACAGAAAACTAAGAATATTTACATAAACTTACACTAGACAAAAGCTCTGTGGCAATCAGACTGCACTGGATGTAAGCCTTTTTGTGCCTGTTAGTAACTGTCGTATTTCTATTTTGTATTTTCTATTTGACATAATTTTCCTCAGTTTCTTGGAATTCCAAAAGTTGCACTGAAACATGGAATGGTAGGTACCATGTCTTATACAAATCCTCCTTTAATTATATGTGGCACAATACAGAGAATACAAGATCTCTTTTTCTCCCCGATATAGGTTATGACTGAACCCTAGTATTAAACATAAACAAATGAAAGGAAGCGAGAATTTAAATTACTGATTTACATTATAAAATGTGTTATGTTCCAACTACTCCTTTGAGAATTCAAATTCTGTACCTGCCACAGGTTCTGCTAAGCACAGATACACTATTGCCTTCAAAGTTCATATTTCTAGGTATGTCTAGACTGTGAATTAGAGGACTCCTCCTAAAAAAGGCGTTTTAAAGACTGAAGCATAACGTGCTTTTAAAAGTAATATAACATTATCAAAAGAAGTATTTTCAGGACTTTGAAGAAAAAAATTATTTTCTACCATTGTACCGGCTCTAGCTTTTGTTCCTCTATCAAAAGCCATCCCCTGCCTCCACTCTAAGAACATTCCGTTTCCTAGATTTTGCCCCTTCTCTATGCTTATCAGTCTCCCTGCTCTCTGTCTATATTTCTTCACTGTACATTATGTGATCCTGCAAGGATCAGAATGTTTGTAGCATTTTTCATTCCTACTCCACTTTCCTGTCCCTTCGCTTTTCTGGGCCTGTATCTACTAGCTAATATACTTGCTCTTTGGTGATTACAGAACAATGTAATTCTACATTAATCTTCCTTACAAACTAAATAAGTATTTTTAAGATTCATTTTACCCATGACAAATTTTTACAACCTTACTATGTAAAAATACTGCATTTTGGTAATGGGATTCAAATGTTTCCAAAACCACTTTATATTTATGTGGGTTTTACACTGCAATCACAAGTTCACAAACTACCAAATATTCATTTCATTTTCAACAGCCAGATGGAGTTGTTTCCTATGTGCTTAATTAATTTCACCATTAATTAAAATAGTTTGCCAGTGGTGATCAATGAACATTTTGGATATTTACAGAGTAAGCATTATGAAGAACACCCATAGACCAAAAGGACAGACGGAGGGAAAAGACTGTAAAATTTTATTAGCTTAATTCACAACACTTTCATAACCTTCAAAAAACACAAATGTTTCTAGTATCTAGTGATTTACTTCCCCCCAACCCCTCCCAGTAACTATCCCACCATCATAAGCAAAGATCACTTCAATTAAAATCACAATTACAGCAATTTCTTGAATTTTAGAAGAGCGACACCTAAGGAATTGTGGTTTGGGGGGAGTGCAGAATCCAAATAAAAGTCAGAAACAAGCACAATCTCCACATTTAGGAAGCAGAGTAAATACAAAAAGCTCCAGATGTACCATCTGGAGGGACTGCACCCCGTGGAAGAGATGACCCACGCCGGAGCAGTTTCACAAAGGACTGTGGCCTGTGGGAGGGACCCCACGCTGGAGCAGGGGAGGAGTGCGAGCAGTTCTTCCCCGACGATGAAGAAGCAGCATAAAACAACATTTGATGAACTGACCGCGACCCCCATTCCCTCTTCCCCCCTGTGCCGCTGGGGAGGGAAGGTATAGATAAAGTTAAGCTTGGGAAGAGGGAGGGGTGGGAGGAGGTTATCTTGTTCTCTGTCTCATTACCCTGCTAGTTTTAGAAATAAATGAATAGTTTTCCCCAAGTCCAGTCTGGTTTTGCCCATAACGGTGACTTTAAGGATTTCTCCTCGTCCTTATCTCAAACCTCGAGCTGTTTTTCTTATATCGTCTTCCCTTGTTCTCTTGGAGGGTGGGGGAGTGAGAGAGAGACTGCGTAGCCTGGTCCCAGTCGGGGCTGAACTACAACACACTTCTACTCTTCTGATTCTCTCTCCCATCCCACCAGGGGAGTGAGCGAGTCACTATGTGGTGCTTAGTTGCTGGCTGTGGTTAAACCAAGACAATAAGAAATTTAATCTCACATGATGCTCCCAGATTTTCGTATCCATTCTGATTACCACTTCCTGTAAATACTCTATTCACAATTTCTACATTGTGAACACTTCCACATTCACTTTGACCTAGCTGCTTATACGGTATTTCATATAAAAACAAAGCGCCTGCATAATTAGCCATCTACTGTCACAACTGGATTAGAAACACAAAAGAAACAAGTGACTTTAGGAAAGCAAGTGGAAAAGACACACTTCCACTGTTTTCCTCTTCTCGTTAACATGAAACTGCACTTCGAGAATGAACTGCCACTTACTGACATGAAACTTGTGCATAAGCATAGCATAACTGTTGATTCCCTCAATGCAGTAGGTTGCCTTAAGCCTATTTCTTTGCAAAAAGTGCAAGAACCTCATATTAATTCCAAGAAATCAGCAGAGTATTAGACACAGTTATATTTTTGCACATAAATTTCAAAGAGTCAACTCCAACAAGATGAAAGAAATAGATCTTTAAGTAAAAGGGATTAAAAGAGTAACTTACAAATAACTATATAATAAGACCTAATGCAAATAATTTTAAAAAAATTCTATAGCTTAAGTTTTTTATTCTCAAAGCTTTTATTTTGCTTCACTTAATTCACATCAAGCTCAGATCCCACTCCAAATTGCATACTGCTAGTTTCATACCGCGTATAAAAGTGCAAGTCTGCAAAGCAGTCCTCAAGGCACGAGCCTTTTCGTTACTGCAGCTGGTGTGACTGGCACATAAGCTGTGCCAGACACCTTTTAGCTCACAATCAAGGAGGACCAAAATAAAATATAGACCAGCCTTAGTCCTGTTTCCTCAAGGAACAGAGACGTGCTTTCCAAAGGACTGTTTCTACCAAGTAATTTCATTCTTCACAGCAAATAAGTCTTCAACTGAGCATTTCATTTTTTTCTTCCAATAAACCTTAATGTCCTCAACTTCAGCCCATATGGAGTGCAATATAAGTCTTTATCACTATTGTAATAATCAAAGTTACTAGTTATTTGTAATCCACACTTTTAATACAAGCAATTTTAATCACCTCTGTAATAATAATCTAAGACTGAAACAACTACATTAGCATTTCTATCATCACACATTTTTATGAGATCAGCCTTAGAGTCTGTGGCAGAAGCCCAGGGTTGTGAAATCTGGATTGTCACTGCAGTAGCTTCTGTCCTCTACACCTCAAATACATAATGGCACTTGCTACGTATCATCCCTTTATAGCTGCATGTGAGGGGCTAAGGCACATACAGCATCAATAACTCCAAATGACTAACTAGCTTTGTTACTTCAGCAACTGCTCTTTCATTTATCATACATGCCACCACAATCATCTTTTATTTCATAAAAGTATCTTGCTTAAGTTTTCTAAATTAGAACATTAAATGAAACAGTAAGTTTTTGAAAACATAATGCCCCTCAGAAATATGGAAGTATTTTAAAAGGGCATACAAAACAATAGATTTGAAGGAGACTTATCAGTAAATGAACAGATACTAACAGTAAATGCTAGGGTAGTTATTTCTGAGCCATATTCATGTATCTCAGCTAAATTTACAGAGGCAGCTATTAAGATCTGAGAGTAGGATATTCATGTAAAAACATGCTGATTCTAAGAAGAATCATTAGGGATAAGTAGTAGCAAAGAAGGTAGTTGTTCCTGTTTGCCATTATTAAATCTCAATTTGCAAGTACCATTTTGCCAACAAGTAAAATAAAGTAGCCTTCTCCTTTCTACTTCATGCTTTTGAAAGTTATAATTACTTAGATCTTCTAAAGCTGCTTCTATAACAACTTCATTTTCTCCAACTCAGATTATCTTTCGTTTCAGACACTAGAATGCAATTTAACTATCATTAACAGTGTTTTCAAATTAACATAATTCCTTTTCGATCCTAAGTAATCAGACACAGCAGTTCCCTCCCAAGTAATCTGTAATGGCTTCTGAAGTGTTCGTCTGTAAACCAGAAATCTGAATGTATTTTTTTCTAACAGTATTAGAGGGGACTTTTAGATCTGTGTTCCCTATTGCTACAATATCTCAAAACCTCTGTATTAAAATGCTAACAGTTCCATGCTGATTTACAAGTTATCTTCTTAAACTGGGATTTAGCCTTGCCAAATCCCCAAATAAGGTCTGTGATACCAAACAAGTATCAGATACCAAGCACTGTAAATTTTGATAATAACTTCATAACAGGAAATATAAGTTCAGAACAATGTCTTTCCTACTTTCCAAATATAATTTACTTTCTCCAAGCAGTCATTACCGAACACTTTTTAATGATCTATGACTTCTTTTGCTTTATGCCAATACACTCTAAGATTCACATACTACCTGATTGTGGATTGCCTAAGGCCTTTCTGGGTAGTATCTCATCCTCAGGACAACCATCCCTTCTTCCTATGATTTGGAATAAATGTTACTTTTTCTTCTCTATGTTATATTAGGATCATATAACTCAAGTGCAGCTACTCAAAATACCACTGTTGTTTACAGACACTATTTGCCACTGGGAAAGCACTAAATCATTTTCTTGAAGAGATGTCAATTTCCCAGACATCATATGGATTTGTTTTCTTGATCTTATTTATATATTTATATTATTAACAATTGCGGGTTCCTCTGATGATGTCAGCCACTGCCATGGTAGGTACTTTGGCTGCCTTTTGATGTCCTCTTGAAAAATATGGCCTCTGACTTGTGCTAATTACAACTTTTTGTCTGATTCTACAGAATTTTTCGAAGGCATATTGACAGACCCCATTTTCAAACCCCCCATCTCATAGTTCACAAATATTGACTTATCATACACGATTGTTGCTTAATGAAAGCCTCTTCCAGTAAGGATCTCATAAAACATCATAAGAGTCAGATTGATATTCCAAAACAACTACATTATTTGAAAATTATGGTCCTGCTTTGCTTTGCTTTGCTAAGGTAACTTCTTCCTTGAACGAATTTTATGTTTATGACCAAAGTAAGATTTTAAATTCTTTTTTCCTTACATTTCTTCACATATCTTACAGTAATCCTAAAGACATTTATTCAAATAACTCTTTATTTGTGACCAGTGTAAAACAACTGCAACTCTCTACATTTTATCACGCCTAAATAGCGTCCATTTTTTTTTAATACCAATTTAATTAGTGATATTATTCTAACATTTTAACTCACTTTCTGAAGAGTTTCTGCCTCAACCATAAGCTTGGGCATTGTTGTATGTACTTAGTCTGATCAGAAAAGGGTAATTAAAACACCTCAAACCAAAAGATGATGTATGGTGTATAGCCTGGCACTTGTCTCTGTGGTGCCATGTGAACAACTGAGGTAAAAAGTGTGCATTCAAGTAATGCATTTCTCACCTGTATTTAGTCACAATCGTGATTACACTATTGCATGAGGACTGTACCAATATCCTCTTTGAAAACATGTTTTGTATCTTCTTATTTAATGTCAATTCACAGTACTTTAGTTGGAGAGCATCGCTAAACTAACCTCCTCTATTTTCCTACAGGGAACATTCTGTCCAGTACTCACTACAGTACTATGCACTTCACTGAGTTTCAGCAAAAGTTTGTTCATTCCATGCTTTCATAGTACTGCCTCTGATAATGTATTTTAAAGCATAGCTGCCTACACTTGTCAGTCTATTCTGTACTGCAACTAAAGAGTCACAATAAGAATAATGTTATCTTCTCTACTAGTAGGTAAAATTAAACAGTATTGTGCCTTGCTGTGTAGGCTGTGTTTTCTGGACTGCGTAAATCTTGCATACTCATAATTTGAGTCATGCATCCTCCTCAAGCTCATTTCGAACTACATCGTAGCACTCCATAAGCTGCTAAGGTCACACCAATTTGAGGCTCTTCTTCAAATACACCATTCATGGTATCTTTAATGAGACTATGTGTTTTGGTTTTGTTTAGTGAGGGGGGGCCTAAGGTGGCAGCTTCTGTAGGAAACTGCTCCCCTTTGTTCAGTGCACTTGGCCGGGCCTAGGGCAGACCCACTGCTGGCCAAGGCCGAGGCACCTGGTAGCAGAATGTTCCCTGATAACGCCTCTGCGATAATGTATTTAAGAAGGGGAAAAACAGAAAAAAAAAAAGAGAAGATGTGAAGGAGCTGAGCGGGGGCAGAGAGGGGGAGGCACGAGCCTTGTGGGCCTTGCAGGCCTCACCCTCTGGCCTCCTGCCGGGCAGCTGACTGGGCCCAACTCGGCCCAGCCTGGCTGCAGGACGTGGAGAGGAGATGAGAAGTGAATAAGATGTAAAAAGATCCTGACAGGCATCGGCCTGCCTGTTGTGAAGAACTTTTCTTGTGAGAGGAACAGCTGCAGGTGCCAAGGTCAGTGAAGAAGGAGGGGGAGCAGTAATGCGGCTCCTGGCCAAGATTCCCCTGCAGCCTGTGGTGACGACCGTGGTGGAGCAGGTTGTCCCCCTGCAGCCCATGGAGGTCCACAGAGGAGCAGAGATCCACCTGCAGCCCGTGGAGGACCCCACACCGGAGCAGGTGGAGGCCTGAAGAAGGCTGTGGCCCACGGAGGGCCTGCTGGGACAGCCGTTCTGGAGGGACTGCACCCCATGGAAGAGATGACCCACGCTGGAGCAGTTTCACAAAGGACTGTGGCATATGGGTGGGACCCCACACTGGAGCAGGGGAGGAATGTGAGGAGTTCTTCCCCCGACGATGAAGAAGCGGTGTAAAACAAAGTGTGATGAACTGACCGTGACCCCCATTCCCTCTTCCCCCCTGTGCTGCTGGGGGCAGGGAGGTGGTAGAAATAATGTTAAGCTTGGGAAGAGGGAGGGATGGGGGGAGGTTATCTTGTTCTCTGTCTCATTCTCCTGCTAGTTTTAGAAATAAATGAATAGTTTTCCCCAAGTCGAGTCTGTTTTGCCTGTGACGGTAACTTTAAGGATTTCTCCCTGTCCTTATCTCAAACCTTGAGCCGATTTTTCCTATATCATCTCCCCCTGTTCTCTTGGAGGGTGGGGGGAGTGAGAAAGAGACTGCGTAGCCTGGTCCCCATCGGGGCTGGACTATGACACTATGACAATCGGATCTCTATGAAAGCTTGTAAAGCTTTCCTATACAAAGATCTAAGAGTAGATAATGAAAAATCCTCACTCATTTTCTAGGTGGTTCGTCTGTTACATTTTGGTTTTTTTTTTTTTAAATGAGATTTTAATGTCTTTTCCTTGAATTCATTATTTTAAACACACTCAGTGACCAAGTGTGAATTTTTTAAAACTTGTTCCCAGTTTAAAAAACTGAGTTCACAAATATTCTGATCATAGCAGGTCTTCACTTCACAGTTGTTCACATTTTCTCATTTGTTCACACTTGTAAGAGTTGTGCAACAGGGCTGTGTCAAAGAGTTTTATTTCATGCCATTATTTTACATATTTCTTAAGAAATGACAAGAACATTTCAGAACACAAGTCTATTTTCCTTAAGAGAAAATGCTTGTTATTAAAAAATCCTGCCAAGATCACCACATGGTTAAGAGCTCCAGAATTACAGCGCAAAAGGCAAAATAAGACACTTCTAACTCAAACATATGAAATAAGGCAAAAAATTAAAGTAAATATGCTGTGATCCATCAGAATTCACTGTGGTGATTACCAGGAAATTAAACAAATACTAAGTAATTAAAAGCTGCAGATTTCTCCTTCACAAAGCATGCTACCTTACATATTAAAAAAAAATGGCAATATTGTAAATTTTAAAGTCCAATTTATTTAAAGGACAGACAGAGAAACTAGTCCTTATCCAGGGAAACTTCCACAAAACTCACTGGGAAGCTTTTATCATTTTAAGAACAGTACTTGTGCCAAAGGAGAAAGAAAACCAGCGAGTCTTAGAAGATGAATTTGCAAAGGAAGAGAATTTTAATTAGGTATCTAAACTCTTCTTGCTGCATTTATGATTTTATACAGCACTGTGGCAGATGGAATTCAGAAAGAGGGAGAGAGCGTGTGTGTGACAGAGCAGGAGTGAGCACTAGCACTAGCACGGGAAAAACGGGGGAAATTCCTCTAAACGCTGACCAAAACATCCCGCAGATGGGATAGTAAGGCAGGTTGAGTGGTGGAGGGAGTGCTCACAGCAACAAAAGGATTTTCTTGTTTAGCACTACTTTACTTTTAGGTAGCTGATCAGTTAAGGCAGCTGGAACAAAAAGAAGCCACTATATATGAACCTGGTAAAAAAAAGAAATCCAGCAACACTTAGACCCTGCATCACTGACAAGGGACCCTATTACAGGACCATGTAAAAAGATGAGAGATAAGGCGAGAGTCAGTTAGCCTTCAAGGAGAAAAGGTATTCAGTTGTTCACTTGTAAGACTTGCAGACTGTCACAAGGCTTTAGAAATTATCTCTTCTTACTCTTCCTTGTTCTCTCCTCTTAAAAATGAAATATCGCTACCACAGTACTTTGTTCCCTCTTTCAAGTTATATAACACAAGAAAGACAAACAAGTTTATACAGTGAATAAAAATTTCTGAAAGTTTGGGTTGGGGTGATTTTTCTTCCCCCAGTTAGTAAAAAAAAATCTGCTCAAATCCTATTAAATACATAATTCCATGAAACAGACTAAAAAAGCTAGCTACCAGCCACCTTGCTAACTGAAGAAAGGTTGTAATTCACTGTATGAATTCAGAAATGGCATAAGCTGTTAGAGCACAGCTTAAATAGAGTACAAGGGCTCTTGATCCCTAGTCTTAAAAAATCAGGAAAGGCAGGCAAGAGTCCAGCATGGCTGAGCCAAGACCTGCTGGTCAAATTAAAGGGCAAGAAGCAGGGACAGGTATCCTGGGAAGAGTATAGAGATGGTGCCCAGCTGTGTAGAGATGAAATCTGGAAGGCCGAGGCATGGCTGGAGCTGAACTTGGCAAAGGACATAACGAATAACAAGAAGGGCTTCCATAGGTATGTTGGCCAGAAAAGGAAGGTCAAAGAAAGGGTATTTCCCCTGATGAGCAAGACTGGCAAACCGGTAAGAACAGACGATGAGAAGACTGACGTACTCAACAACTTTTTTGCCTCTGTCTTCACTGGCAACCTCTCCTCCCACAGCTCTCGAGTGGACAGACTGCAAGACAGGGCCTGCAAGAGCAGCGTGCTTAAAGTGGTTCTTCCTTCAGCATTCCACTACTGTGCATGCTTTCACACTTTCCACACAGTCAAGAATACTTACTTATGCAAGAAATACTTCCCTGTTGAAGTCTTACCTATGCCAAGCAGTCTTGTACCTGTGATGGTATTGCTTCCTTGTGCCTAGAAGGATTTACCCTGTAGCCAGTCAGTTCACTACTCACCTTTCTTTTTTAAAAAAGGATGTTTCATTTAGTCCAAAATATGTTTTCTATGTTTGCACATTTATTCTGTCATAATTAGCTCTATTTTCTTCTGTATTTTACTGAAATTAATACAATTACGGAAAATGAACAAAATTCAGCCAGGCAGATCCAACAATACTTTTCACTATTTGAAGTCTAGAGTGATCAAGGGGAGGCAGAGCTAGAGTCTCACAGTGCAAGGGCAAATGACTGGTATCTAAGCATAAGCTCCTCCTCTCAGAAGTAGAAGTGAAATTACTCAAAGACCTTGATATTTGGCTAAAAGAGATTTTTTTTTTGTGCATAATGATCCGCTGAGGTCCTCAGGACTTAACCTAAAGCTCTTTTGAGACAGGGAATTTCATAACCCTATTATTACAGTTTCCACTAACATTCTTGACTGACCTTGTCCATTACTGCTTTGATCTCTTCTCCTCCTGCCCTCCCCTCCCCAGTCTGACCACTCTAGTATTTTGAAGAACATATTGCTTTCCTGGATAGATGACTCTCTCTTGCTCAATTTTATCATTTGGCTATTGTCCACCTACTGCTCAGTAGCTATCTTAGAGTCTTCATTTGCCTGCATTTGTGCTATATACCTCTATGAATACACATTAGGTAGCAATTGCACTGCAGCATGTTAGCGTATGTTTTCCTCTCCATTTGCCATTGTATCCTTTGAAATGAATAGCACTGGTTACCACATACTGATATTATCAAATCATAAATCATTTTTCAGGGTTAAGAAAAAATGGTTTGGTAAGGTATTGTACAACAAAAATAGTATGACCGTATTTACTTCTGGATTTATTTGCTTATTCTAAAATTAAGTATCTATGATACTTGAACTGCAAAACACAAGGTATACTCCCACTCTAGTAATAAAATATGCAGCATGCCTATAAAGAAAACTCTATTAAATAACAAGCACGCATTGGAATCAAATGAAAAACACAGAGCTCAATTTGCATTTACCAACTTCTAACATTTGAGAATTTCAACACAGCAAGTAAAACTAATTTATCTCCCTTGTTAGAAAGATTTGTACATACACTACTTTCTGAAAGTCCACATTTTTACAATTAAATCCCCAACATAAACTGCATAACGGGTGTAATGTTCATACAGCACAAATGTATTCTCTGCTGTGGGGCTTCAAATCCTTGTCTTTTCTCGGTCAGTGCAATCCAGTAGGAAGGCTGTTGTCAAATACACACGGTTGTATCACAGCTAGAAGCTGATGGATTGATATGCATCACATACAATGTCTCCTTAATTTTTACTAACTCCATAAAATGTTGCAGACTCCTGTGTTCATTTTAGGAACGCTATCTAAAATAATCTATACCTCATCCTCCTGCATGGAAGGAGAAAGCCAAGTTTATGATTTCATTCATTAGCAAAGCTGGAAATTGCATTCATTTTCAACACTAACGAAATAGGCTCTCCTTGACTTCCAGGTCAGTACCTGTATACCAATATTTGCTTCTGAATTCAAACTGTCTCAAAAAAAAATCTCTAAAATTCTGTTAATTTCAAGCTTATCTGGAGAGGTTACATACTAGCCAAGCAGAGGTCACTACCATCTAAGCAGAGTGCATACTGCTTGCTTTGAAATAACTGTTGGCAGTGCTACATAGGCCTCTCCGCACTGGAAATCAATAAAATAAATAAAAAATCCTCACAGCTATACCAAAGCTGACAGAGTATCTACACTACACAAGTAGCATATTTTTGAGGTAACTAGAGCATGCATACTCACTTCTATGTACATACATGCACACATTTTTCCCTGGTATAGCTCCCTTCTTGCTATGACAATTCTGGATTCTAATTGCTTAGCTTCTTTATAGTAATCACCACTGAGAAATTTCTACAGACTTATTACACATGGGGATGCCGAAAGACAGAATACAAAAATTTATGCCATCTACAAGGCTCTACACCTTTCTGTCTATTCAGATTTGAGCCAGCTCTCCACATCTGAAGAATAGCTGCTTCTCTCATTGCCAGCAGAATGACCACAGTGACTCAGAGTTCCCAGGCTTCTTATGAGAGCAACAGAACTACCCGCTTTGTCTTCTGCAAATACTGAGGATGTGAGCCAGCAATGGCAATCTTCAAATCAGAAATCTATGCTGGTATAACTAAATTTACCCTCATTTCCCTCCATTCTCTATTAAAAAGATATCACAGTCTGTTTTGCAAAGTTTCAGCTCCTCCAGTTTATTATAGACATGTAAGTTGTATCATTAGAGTTGTTCGTAAAAAGACATAAACAGGAAGAAAGTGAAACACTGATTAATTTTCTCCATCTCCAAGTGTACAAAACATACAGCCTGTCCTCAAACAGCGCTCATAAGGACCCTGCTGACCTTTCTGAGCTTACAGGGCAATTTTACATAATTCATGAATTTGAGTAATATAAGACTTTACCCATAAGCCACAAAAGTAGCCTCTGTTAAAAAAAAATAAAAATTTCCATATTCAATTGTGTTACCAGAGGGCTCTCAAATTTACCATTAGTAAGCCAGTTATTGCAACAAGTCAGTATTCCACACCACAATAACAGTAGAAATTTTCACACACTAAGCATTTCTGCTGTTTCTGTGAAACTAATTTTAAGCAAGCTCAGCGATCTATACCCCTTTGATGATAACAAAGCATATACTCCATTATTATTCCAATACCATAAGTCATGACAAATTAGGAATTTGTTGAATTGGACTGTGGCCATGGAATATGGTTTTGCTATTAAGACTAGGCATGCCCCTTCAAATGTGCTAGAAAGGGGACACAGGTAGCCGAGCTGGTTATGCTGCTACAGGTAACAGAGTTTGTTATGCTGCTGAAATATTTCACATGCACTGTAGAAATTTTCAGCTGATCACTTAACTTCCACTTTTTTGTCTTGACCAGAAGAAAAAAAAAACAAAAAAAACCCATCCTGGCCATAACATTCAGAAGCTCGAACAGCAGATTAAGATAAATCAGATTTCATGTCAACGTTCAAATAACCTTATCTATGCTTAACAGAAATAAGGCTCTCTGCTTGATAGTGACTGGCAAAGAATACAGCTTCTGTTTTTAATGAAGAAAAAAAAAAAAATCAAAGCAATCCAACAACAAGAAGAATGCAAGAATGAACATTAGAGAAAGTACTAAGCTTCTCTCCAATCCTTTGGAACAAACATGAAAGGCAAAAATGAAGACAACTCTGTTGGCAAATAATTTTGTGCTCAGAACGACTTTTCTATGCTGAGAGAATAAAGACATTTGCAAGTTTTTATTCAGATCCTCATAACCAGGAAACTGTTGCTTCAATGGGAGTGGCTCTGATAACTGCCCTGACCTTTTGGGTCATGGGTTATCATCTGACATGGGAGAAAGGTCAGGTTACCTTTCTATTCACTACTAAAATAGTATTTTTTGCATGTAATCAATATGTGTTAGGAATAGCACTGCAAAGCACAGAAGCCAGGTCCCCTAGGGTACTAAGGGACGCTATTGTCGTAGTCCAGCCCTGATCGGGACCAGGCTACGCAGTCTCTCTCTCTCACTCCCCCCACCCTCCAAAGAGAACAGGGGGAGCTGATGTAAGAAGAACGGCTCGAGGTTTGAGATAAGGACAGGGAGAAATCCTTAAAGTTACCGTCACAGGCAAAACAGACTCAACTTGGGGAAAACTATTCATTTATTTCTAAAACTAGCAGGAGAATGAGACAGGAATGAGATAACCTCCCCCCACCCCTCCCTCTTCCCGAGCTTAACATTATCTCTACTACCTTCCCCCCGCCGCCGAGCGGCACAGGGGGGAAGAGGGAATGGGGGTCACGGTCAGTTCATCACACTTTGTTTTACACCGCTACTTCGTCGTCAGGGGAAGAACTCCTCACATTCCTCCCCTGCTCCAGTGTGGGGTCCCACCCATATGCCACAGTCCTTTGTGAAACTGCTCCGGCGTGGGTCATCTCTTCCACGGGGTGCAGTCCCTCCAGAACAGCTGCCCCAGTGTGGGCCCTCCGTGGGCCACAGCCTCCTTCAGGCCTCCACCTGCTCTGGTGTGGGGTCCTCCACGGGCTGTAGGTGGATCTCTGCCCCTCCGTGGACCTCCATGGGCTGCAGGGGGACAACCTGCTCCACCACGGTCGTCACCACAGGCTGCAGGGGAATCTTGGCCAGGAGCCGCATTACTGCTCCCCCTCCTTCTTCACTG
>JAAGAY010139098.1:0-27621 GCA_011801015.1 Ardeotis arabs
TTTTTTTTTTTTTTTTTTTTGGTTTTTGCTTCACATAATTTAAAGGAGAAAATAAGTTGCTGCATGTCCGCTTAGCAATCGGAAAAAAAAAACCCAAGGAATTAATTTTTCAATTAAACTCACATCAGAATTCAAAAACTTGCTGTATTTCTTAGCATTTTATGGCACTTAGCATAACTTCTTACGACTTTTAAACCTGTATTTTATGTATTTATGTATTTATTCTGCCATCTTATTGACAGAAGGGTTTCATGTATAAATACTAGTGAGTGAGACAGAATGAGTAACAAGGAAAGCATATGCAGGTTTTAATATCTGATGTAATAACAGCAGGTGAATTTTAATTTAGTAATGAACAAAAGCAGCTCAGAGTGCTTTTTGTAATGCCTCTGTATCTTGTGTCCTCATCTGCAACAGATCTGTTTGAATATTTGCATATGATGCTGAGGAGGGTTTAAGCAAATAACTACCTTCCAGCCATTGATGATATTTTATGGCAACCTGAATTTAAATATACAAAACAGTCACAATCAGTAAATTATGTCTACTCAATTACTCCCTTAAAGTCATCCAGGAATGAAATTGATTTCTTCAGTAAGATTTCTTTACTGACTTTCTTTGATGTGGTGCAACTCTGGAAATCACTGAAAACATATAGAACTACTGCCAATGATGATATTTAGATTTTTCTTCAAGTTATATATACATATATATATATATATAGTATTCTGTGTACCAAATGCTTGCAGTGTGTGTGGTTTGTTTTTTTTTTTTTAATCTCTGTGACAAGGTCTTGAACTTCTCGTAGTTGTACTACTTTTTCATGCAGTGCTTAGTTAAGTTGTGGACCTCATAGCCAGTGGATGTTGTGGAAGCGAGAAGTGTAAAAACCCGTTTATTGCTAAATGTCAGGAGTTCTTGTGGGAAAATATTACTGAATGCTTGCACTGTTCTTTTGTCCTTTCCCTAAACATGTGTTACTGGCCACTTCTAAAGCAGCAGAATACAGAGAGCTACCATTCACAGTTTGATCCAGTGTCACCGTGCCTGGCTACTGCGTTTTTTCAGCCACCTACCACTTGCTATAGTATGATTTAAATCTCTAAATATTTTGGTAAAAATAGTCTTTGAACATATGGTAACTTTTTTTTTTTTTCCTTTTCTTGATCAGTCCTCTAGATGAAAATAGTGTAAAATCCTCGTGTAAACTAATCCCAGTACCTTATGTGATTAAATTTGCTTTTGTGTCTGCATCCACACAAGCAAATGTATTTGCCGGTGTTGCACATGTGCAACAGGTGCACACATTTCGTTGGCAGTGATGGAAAGCATGTGCAGGCCTTTAGGAATACTGTTTCTCAAACACCGTAGCAGACAAGCTATTATGCTATTGTATTTCTGCAGTATGGATAGTGTATGTTTAAATATTAAACTTGGGGAGGGGAGGTGGGTTGTTTTTGTTTTTGTTTTTTTTTTAAACAGCCACCACCCCTCCCCCTAGCTCCCCCCACCCCAACCTTAGCAGCAGTCTGAAGGGTTAACTACTAGAGACCTTGGTATGTGGGCCGATCTTTTTTAAAAAAGGGTTGATGTTGAATTTAGGGAGTCTATGCTTACAGTACATTTGGGAAGTAGAGGAAGGGAAAAGAGACTCTGTAACAGGGTCACTTGAGTATCTTAGGGTTTTTTTTCTGTCTAAGTGATGAGTCTTATCACTGTTGTTACCTTCTACCTTCATCATGGGGTAGATTTTTCAAATACAGTTTAGAATCAACCCCTATAGGTAAATCAGACCCTGCTAGACTATACCTTTCATTTTCTCTGGGAGCTTCTAGATGGCATCTAATTCTTAAATGGATAAATGTTCCTGCCCAGATCCCTTGTATCAGTGTCGTAAGCTCCTGACAGGCTTCTTGGATTAAAGTTAATAAAAGAGACTTCTTCAAAGCAAAAACAGTTCTTTGGAAAAAACTACTTACTCGTCTTTGAACATATCACTGGTTCAGGGGAAATAAGTTCAATGATTTTTAAAGCTCTTCCATCTTTTAACTTCAAGAGCCTTAAGGCTCTTTAACAAGTATCTGTTGTTACCTGGTTTCAGCAGTAAATTCGGGATTTTTGACCTGTTTTGTGTAGCTGCAACTGCTGGAAGATAAGCCTTTTCTACATGTCAGTCTTTCTTAAGCTGTTTGCTGCAGGTCAGTTTTACCTTTTTGTCTGTTTAAAAGGCATCTCTCTAGTAAGTTAAGATTGGCTTAAAGATACAAGAAATAGGCAAAAATAGATTTAAAAGGTATATTTGGATTAGGTATTTTCCCATCTGTTTTGAAAACTGTTGTAAATGTTTGACGAGGAGAGCTGAATGGAAAAATGGTAGGGAAAGCTGCCTTTTATTTCTGCCTTTGCTAGAGCAGTCTTAAATGATATCTTCTTGTATTTCCTAGGCAAGAAATGTCTTTTTTTAATCTCTCCTAGGAATTATTACTTGAACACATTTGAGTAACTCTTAGATGAACTGGAAATCTAAAAAAAAAAATGAATGAACTGTCAATTTATGCAAACTTTCCCCTGAATTTGCATCAAAATGCTCAATGATCTAAAACTTGCCTTGGTCAAATCTTTCAGTGTTTAGCTTCCCAAACGACTTCTTTTCTAGAAGGTAACTTTCTTGTAAGAATGGCATTGTGTTTATCCACTGATCGCTCTCTCATTTGGTGGTGAGTTGTTTTTGGTTGTTTTTTTTGTGTTTTGTTTTTTGTTTTTTTTTTTTTCTTCCCTATTACTAGTATGGCAGAGAGACTCATTTTTGGTGGTTTTTGTGTGGTTTTTTTTTGTTGTGGTGGGTTTTTTTTTGTTTTGTTTTGTTTTTGTTTTAGATGATAGTGTGTACATGAGACCTAACTCTTGGGTCAACTCAACTGAGGATATAGAATCATAGAATGGTTTGGGTTGGAAGGGACCTTTAAAGCCCATCCAGTCCAACTCCCCTGCAAGGAGCAGGGACATCCCCCACTAGATCAGGTCGCTCAGAGCCCCATCCAGCCTGGCCTTGAATGTTTCCAGGGATGGGGCATCCACCGCCTCTCTGGGCAACCTGTTCCAGTGTTCCACCACCCTCAGTGTAAAAAAATTTTTTCTTGTGTCCAGTCTGAATCTACCTCCCTCTATTTTAAAACCATTACCCCTCGTCCTGTCACAACAGGCCCTGCTGAAGAGTTTCTCCCCATCTTTCTTATAAGCTCCCTTTAGGTACTGGCAGACCACTGTAAGGTCTCCTGGTACCTTCTCTTCTTGTAGTTTAGCCAGAACCAGGACACTTCTCCAGGCTGAAAAGCTCCAACTCCCTCAGCCTATCTTCATAGGAGAAGCCATATGGTAATGGAGGGGGCGGTTTGGTGCAAAACCATGAGTTCTCAGGTGAAGTAAAAGGATAATTTCTAAATGAGATTTGCCACTGCAAGACTTGTGATTGCATTTAGGTTATCAATCTGTTTTCCATGCTCTGTAGAAAGATTAAGATGTCCCTTAGCAGGTTTTGGGGGTTTGTTTTTGTTAAATTTTGGATAGATCTGCACATGAATTTTTACATTTAAGGGAATAGTTGAAGTTTTATTGCTGGTGTAGAATGCTTATTAAAAAGAAAAAAAATCATTCAGTTGGGCTAAAGTGGCACATAGTTTATTTTTTTAGCTAAAGCAATATAATGAGCGCTTACTTAAACATCTTGCGCCTCACAAATTCTTCTTGCCTTCTGATGCTCTTTCTTTCATTATTCATCAGACTCCAAAAGAGTATCTAGAAATTAAAGAGGATCTTGGACAAAGTTCTTGTGGAGAAAAAAAAGTGGAGCTATCAATAATAAAATGCAGATCTGAATTGAGTCTTTTTTTGGGTTATTTTAGGTTAGTAGTATATACAACATTGTTATTTTAAAATGAGTACACACAGGCTAATTGAAAGAATCTGCCTGATGCATGAATGTGTATTGAGGATGTGGCGACAGTAGTAAGATAAGTGGTTTTTTTGGTCTTTTCTTAAAAGTTGTTATCTTTTTCCCTGAAAGATGGTCGACCCTACTCTAGCAGAAATGGGCAAGAATCTGAATGAAGCAATGAAGATGCTAGAAGACAATCAAAGGTGTGTGCAAAAGATAACTACAAAAGCAAGAGCTGTTTGTGCTAAGGGGAGGATTATTAATGTCACTGTCATTAAGCAGGAAATAACTCGTTTTCTTAGTAGTTTGAGGTCATGTTGTCATTCTGAAGCTTACGCCTGAAGCTACACAAATCACTATTGTTTCTCAAATGATGGGATTTAAAAAATAAATTATATTTTTATGCATGTTCTGTAATATTTGGAGCAAGTCTATTTTTTCAGAGATGTTAGATTTTTTTTTTCCTATTTCTGTGCAAGTAACTTAATTCCTGTATGTAGAAAAGTCTTCTGTAAGTTTGACATTTTCTGCTAAAGAGCTAAAACCCCAAAACTTAGGAATTCAGTCTGAGCTAAATTTTTGCGTTGGTCTCACCTGATTTATTTATGAAACTGTTGTCAGTGAAATAGATTGCAAACATGTCAGTATGTATTTCTGCAAGTTGAAGTCAACTACATATTTGATGATATAATGTGTCTTTAATTTAGAAAAGTGGAGGAGGAAAATGAAAAGAAGTATGTGCGGAAGGATATTCCTGGACCACTCCAAGGCAGGTAGGCACAGCAATTTTTAAATAATGCTCTTTACATTTCAGAATCTGTAAAATACATGTAATGTGTTTGTTGTCCAAGCAACTTCTATATTAATGCAAACATGAACATTTGACAGGCCAGGCATTATATTAACTTTTTCCATACTCATCTAGGGGAAAAAAAAAAGGATTATCATCATACCAACTATTTCTGTACTCATCTAGGAAAAAAAATATTACTTGTCCTTGGTGACTGGAATTTTGAACTGTTGGAATCTAATGAAGTATTGGTGCATCTAGCTGTGATTGAGACAAGTAAATATAAATAAACTTGTGCTGTACAATAAAGATTAATTAAAGCACCCACATAAAATAAAAGTAATAACTGAGGCAGATAAGGTAGAAAACCTAAAAAAACTCCACAAAACAAAAAACCCCCACCATTTCAGCACAGCTGTCTATAAAAATTACGTGGAGCTCTTGTGCATTAGGCAGGTAAATCATTGTACCTGAAAACTAGGATTTAAATTGGTTGTAGCCTCTTTGGAAGAGGATCCTGCAGGAGCTTAAGCTAGCCTTCAGAAAATATTGCAAGATCTATTTGAGTCTTTTGTGTACATAAACTAAACTTGGTTTTGAGTGGAGACATTGAATTAGCTTTTCTAAGAATAAAAAGCAATTTCACCTGTCAGAGTGTAAGTTGTTATACTACTGTAAATTTTAGTTGGAATTATACAAGTTGAAGTGGTGTGAGTCTTTTCCAGTTTTAACATGTTAGAGTGCATCATCTCAGAAGTCTAATGTAGCTTTTGTTTGCCAGAAACTAATATTTGTAGGTAATTGTTTAAGAGATGTGTTGAGTTTGTGAGCTGAACCTGGATAATGTGAAGAGAAATTTGGATCCTTTGCTATTATCTTACTTTACTGTGTAACAATAAGCAGTTAAACATTGTCAGGTCAAACTTTTCAGCCCAGATTTTCAGATTTCAGTAGATTTGTTTTCCTGTGAGTCTGAGTTTATACTTAGTGAAGTGTCCTACTGTAATTAAGTAGGGTTTTGAATGAATTGATTCAGCAACCTCGTCTTCATGATCTGTTTTTCTGAGAGCAAAGAACCATGTTTGTTGCTATTCTCAGCATTCGGTAAAAGTGCAGTGTTTTCTTCATGTCTTAGTGTGCAGTGTCCCAAATGGCATCTTCAGTAGATGCTGATACTTACTTTTTTTATTTTTTTATAATGTGGTTTTTGTTTTCTCTTCCCTGGTACGCCAGTGGCCAGGATATGGTGAGCATACTTCAGTTAGTTCAGAACCTAATGCATGGAGAGGAGGAAGAGGAAACTTCACAGACCTACCGGTAAAGCCAATATGAATTATTGCATGTGGAAGACACTTGATTTTATTATATTCTGATTATTCTAGAACTTAGACGTTGTTTTAAAGTGTAAAGATGTTGTGCAACCATGTAACTTCTTTTAAAAGGCAACCTACATTATATAGTGAATCAGAATAATGCATTAGACTTGGCTTTCTTAAAATTATAAAGCTTTCGTTACTCATTACTAAATTGAATTATACAAGCAAATTGTGTCTAATGTGACAGCTCATTTTTTCTACTTTCTGAAAGTTGTTTTAATTGCGAAAGTCTTATAAAACTTTGAACACAAATAATTTTTTTACCATCTCTCCCTATAGATTTTAAAGAAAAAAAAAAGATTGGTTTCCATTTTTCTGTAAAATGGAAATAATACCAACTAATCTGCAGATTATTGAAAACTAACATTTGAAAAACAGTTTGGAGATTAAAAAAAACCAAACCAAATGAAAAATCTAAAAAACCCCTATCAAACTGATGAAAGCTATGCCTCTAAAGATATTATTAATAAAGTCTCTCGAGTTTTCTCTGTGTGAGGAAAGGTATGTGTTTAATGCACTTTAAAGTCCCGGTGCAGATAAGGAGCTTAGTTCCACCTCATGCTCGCTAATTGGCTAAAAAAGAAGCGGAGGTGTTACTGTAAGCAGCTGGGCCAAGTGAAGTGCAAGTGCTTTTGTCTGCGCTGGCGTTTTTGTATGTTAATATGCAATGACAGGAAGGTCACTGTGGTGTACTGTACTTCTGTCTGCTAAATATTTAAAATTACATGTCAACAAATTCTGTCACTCTACAATAAAAATACGCAAAACTAAAATTCCTGTAATGTTCATGACTTGTATTTAGTTGGCAGTTACTCTGTTCTGGCTTGCAGCCTTCAAAATGTTGGTGAACAGGGTCACATGGCTCTACTGGGACATAGTTTGGCTGCTTATATATCAGTGCTGGACAGGGACAGACTGAGAAAACTTACAACAAGGATCCTTTCTGATACTACTCTCTGGCTCTGCAGGCTTTTCAGGTGAGTCACTGTGAATAACCTCTGTATGACTAGGTAGTGATAATTGTTTAAAAATATGTGTGACAAGGATGTTAACAAAAGAACCCACTGTACCACAAACTTACAAATATTCTTTTAAAGGTCTGAAACACATCACATCATTTAAAAAAAAGAAAACAAACAAAAAGAAAACAAAAAACAAAGAAAAGAGACTTCTTGTTGAATGGTAGGAACTTACTAGTAGCATGGTTGCCATAAAAATCCTTTTATAAGGGCTGTATGGTGGAGCTAAGGGCCAAAATACAGTTGCAGACAAATAGTTGGTCAAACATTTAACTAAATTCTTGTTTCTTGAGGCATGTGCTATGTTGTTGAGGCTTGGGGTACTTCAAATTTTTAAAATAAGTTTTCAGTTAGCTTTTCCTTTGCTCTTCCTGAATCTAGGTTATTTTCCAGGTACGGTAGGAGACACTACTGGAATTTACAGTACAGTGAGATATTTCATAAATACCTGTTTCATCATGTAGCATATCTGAAACTGTTTCACAAGAGAAGAATGGAAACCAGCTGTGTGGAGGTGTTGGAGTGGGGGAGGATTTCACTGATTAGAAATTCCTTTTTTTTTTTCTTCCTGAAGAAGAAAAAAAAACCAAAAAATGACACTTTCTCCCTCTTAGGATACTGTATCTTTCACAAAATCTTGCAAGTGCTACTGAGTAAAAGATTTTTTTTTCTTGGTGCAGTGCAAGGTGAAATGGTAAAAATATAACTGAAGTTAACCCAAATTTAGTTGTTAGAATTACAAATGATTTTTCTTACATTTATGGGCTCACTTCTATCAGAATTATTTTAGAAATTTAATTATTATCTTTAGCTTTGACTTAAAGATGTTGAAACCTTGTCCAATGATGAAATTTGAGAAGCTGCATGTAATCCAGCTATTTTGACAAATGTAAGTCTAGAGAGAGTGTCAGTGATGTTTCTAAATGGCACGGCTAACAAAAAGAAATATTTCTGTTTTGAATCAAATATTCAATAACATTGTGATTTTGTGATTAATGGTGAGTATCTACTGGACTGTGGTCCCCAAAGTTTTGTGACCCATGGGCAACAGCATTGAACAAATACCGTGCTGTGAACTGCTTTATACTTCTTGACGTTTTCTGTGGCTACGAGCAACACTAGAAGAATTTCCCTTTGCCCGTGTTAGATCACAGAACTGTTCTGTAAAGGTGAAGTAAAAGTTTGCATGTGGGTTGTTCTGGAGTCTAACTCTGGAATACTCTGCAGTATTTGTGCATTGGATAGTCTGTGGTAACCTAAGATGTTTCATGTAAATTTGCTGATAAATGCCACTCTTAAATTGTGTAAGACTAGTGACTTATGTGTTACACAAAAATGCTAAAAGAAAAATCTAACTTGCAAGTTGCTCAATAAATTGACATATCTACTACTTCTGCTGTTTGCTTTTCTATAGTTAAGACAGCTGAGGGATTACCCTCAATGTGGAACACTCAGGCATCAAATGTAGTTGAGGAAAAAAAATCTTTACTGCAATCAGGGATGGACAGAAAGGAAAAGAATCCAATTTGACTTTCAAATGCCAAGTTGAGATTGAGCTCGAAGTTAAAAAAAAAAACAACCAAAAACAACTTTCAACTTGCAAATGCTTTTGATAAAGAAATCTCTGAGGGAAAATAAATGATACCCCAGGGTACTAGGGGTATTATTCTGATTTTACCATCCCTGGAAATGTTCAAGGCCAGGCTGGATGAGGCTCTGAGCAACCTGATCTAGTCGGGGATGTCCCTGCTCCTTGTTAGGGGGTTGGACTAGATGACCTTTGAAGGTCCCTTCCAGCTCTAACCATTCTATGATTCTATGATTCTTTCATACCTTATCTCTTTGGTTATTTTGCTCCTGTTTCTTGACTATAAATGTTAATGTGCTGATCTGAATTTGATTCTTAGAAGGGTTAAAAAAGATGGAGGAAGAACAGGCACACACCCACATGCCCATGAGCTGCAAGGAAACATGCCTGTTAATTCAGATTGAAGGCAAAATAGCCATAAAATCATGAAAATGTTCCTCGGGAAAAATATACTACTTGATTTATGTAACTTACATTTTTAAAACACCTGGAAAACTGTCTTGCAGTGTGTTAAATAGATTGTTCTAAATTGTGGTCTTATTTTCAAACTCTAAAATACAAGTGACATCAGTAGTTTTGGGTATTACAAAATATCTTTATTTGTGATTTCATAATAAAGTTTGCAAGTTTCTGCCCATTTACTTTATTTCATGTGTCTCATTCAAATTTTACTAAGTTAACGTAAGGACTGTCAGGTTGTATTCTCTTTAAAATTAGCAGTCTAGAGTTTATATATACATACATATATATATATATATTTATACACACACACACACTAAAATCAGATTAAGCCTTTCAGGTGTTTCCTCACTGGCTCCTCTCTTAGTAAGCAAAGTTTTGAACTCTGTAAACGAAATCCTTAGGAACCTAAATGTTTTGTCTTTTTGGCTTTATCTCTGAGTCTAAATGAAAATATCTACTAGGTTTCCCTCATTGTTAATGTCAGCCTGTCTCATCAGAGTCTCCTTCTACTCTACTTTATTCTGGGAAATTAGAAGGTTGGGTTTTTTTTGGGTTGGTTTTTTTTTTTTTTTTTTTTTTTCCTATCTTCTTTGACCTCTTGTGAGCTCCTTTACTGGTCAGTGTTATTTTAGTCACTAAACTGGCTATTGGTTTTGTTGATCGTATTTACTTGGCTTTTGTTGCAGGTATGAAAATGGATCAGCGTATTATCATGAAGATGATCGTGAAGGTCTCCTAAAAATCTGTCGACTTGTTATTCACACGCGCTATGAAGATTATACAGTAGAAGGATTTAATGTGCTGTATGCTAAGCAGCCTGTTATATACATTAGTTCTGCAGCTAGAACAGGCTTGGGGCAAGCTCTCTGCAATCAGGTAAAGTGAATCAGTTGAGATTTTAGCTGCAAGTAGAACCTACCTGGCTTCATATTGCCTGCCTGAAATTTAGATTTAAAAAATAATATTCAGACTTCTCCTGCTAGAGACTGGTACTTGCAGCAGTCTTGTACTGGCAGCAGTCTTGTAAACTGATTGGGGCCAGTCTTGTACTGGCAGCAGTCTTGTAAACTGATTGGGGCCAGTGAAAGTTTTCCTTTAGATCCATGTGTCTGCCTGGAACTTCCAGCTTCTTCCAGAATTTTCCCAGTGCTACTACGTTGACTGAATACCCGTATCCCCAAGCAAGCTGAGCGGGCTCTCTCTCCTTGTAGACTTAAATAAGCTAATTGAGGCCGTGTACAAACTTTCCTATTGCATACCTAACATTCAATGTACTAATGATATTTTTCAAACTTAACATGCACTGAAATGAAGAGTTGAGTTCTTAAGGCCTTTGTTTTTCAAATCTTTGGAGAAGGCAAAGGTATTACTAACATGAAAAATGTAGACTTGTCTTGGCCAAAATGACTTGGCAAGTAGAGGATAAAAGTTCATTTGAATAAGTTGATGTCTTTGATAAGCCAAGTGTTGCACGTAGTTACTGACTGAAACTTCTTGATACAAGACATACTGCTAAGAATGGGTATTTTGGGAGTATTTTTCTTCGGAGTACAGAATAGATATGCTAATAAAAGTGGTGCCTTATCTTTTGTTTATAAGGTAACCTGTCTACATTAGGTGATCACTGAACTTAAAAGTGACAGCATTTTATCTTAGATTTTGAGAAGTAGTGTATGTATATTGTAGAGCAGGCAACTTGAACTGAGTAATCAGACATTAATTCGATTTCTGTTAAGTTAAAGGATAAAACCAAACTAGTCTGTAACTTTAGTTCTCTTAACTTACTGAATCTTCTGTTCAGTGATGAGTATGATCACTTGTCTAGTGATCCTTCAAGTTAAAGATCAAAATGTATGAGAGACTTTGATTCCCCAGCTTCCCCTCACATTAATGATGCAAAGTTGTCTGGAATTTGCCTCCATAGCAAAGGAAGAACTTCAAACTTAACAGCGTGAATAGTCAGCTGAGCTATTTGATCAAAGTAGGCAGATTGCTCTCTACTCAGTAGTAAAGTGTCTGTGAACTGCCATGGCCCGTGCATAAAGCACACTTTTGCTTATAGGGTGTATTAATTGCAAGGGTGACCAAGAAAAAGAGAATTGGGTTTGGGCTGTTGTGCAGGGCATGGGTATCTCATTAGAAAAACTGAAAGCAGTTGACATGCTAACCAGAAGTTGGCTGTTGTTGTTTTTTTTTTCCAATTTCTGCTGTGGTTTCTTTTCTCTGCTATTAATTTGATTTTAAGTTTAGGAGGAAACTTACTTTAGATATAATATCCAGCTTTTTATTGTCAGGTTTACTACTTTTTGTGTCACTGTGTGTTTCTGTGAATGCTTGAAATGAGTATGTCTGTTGTGAAATGTCATCATTTTTATTGCAGCTAGGGTTACCCCTTTCTTGCATGTGCCGTGTACCTTGTAACACTATGTTTGGATCTCAACATCAAATGGTAAGTTTATCTTCCTTAAGAGCTCTTTTTTAAACCGCTCATTAAATGAATGTCAAGTATGTTAGGAAATGCTTATTAATATACTTACTTTCTCAAGCTCTAAATCTCCTGTGTTATAGCTGTACAATTACAGATTGAAATCATCTAAAAAGCCAGCAGCTTGTATCTTGATCTTGACATTTGCAACATACTTTTAATGGCATACAGTAACGTGCTTTTTAGTCTAAAATTTCTAGAATACCTGTAGTCAGAGGTACATTTACAAACTTCATGATATATTTATGTTGTATTTTTCACAAATGCTTTATCTGACCTTTGGGTTATTTTAGCTTTGAGAAGAAACTGCAACCCACAAAGACACTAAGGGTATCTTCCAGAACTTCAGAATGCTGTCTGTTTTCACTCTTAATGCATTTTTCCAGTTCAGCAGAAACAATTCTGTGTAGTTTGACAAACATATTTATAAACACATCTCTCTTTCTTGTTGATAACAGGATGTTGCTTTGTTGGATAGATTAATTAAAGACGATGTTGAGTCTGGAAAACTGCCTTTGTTGCTCGTGGCCAATGCTGGTAAGTGCTATGGACAAACAGTAACCAAAAAAGCACTGGATTTCATTAATATATATAAAATAAAAAATATATAATTTGCTTAAGCAGCTTAGTGGTTGCATATCAAGAAATATCAGGAAATATCTTATTGACCACACAATGATTATTTGTCTAGAGGGGTTTTTATTTAACTGATTTAAAGTTGGGACGTACTGCTACAGTTCTGCTTATGTCAGTGGATGTATTATATATGTATATATATGACTAGAACTTATTTTAGTGAGGTCGGATCTCTTGTTGAAAATCAATTTCACATTAACACTTTAAAATATTTCGATGCATGTGCTGTCAAGTTTAGCTTAAAAAATATATTTTCTTCTAGTTAATTAAACAGAACTCATAAACAAAATTTGTTTTAAGTACGAATGAAGGAGGTGACTTACTTGCTTTGGAACTGGAAAAGTATCTAAGATGTTAATCTTGGTTTAGTTTCTTTTAGTTGAGGTCAGACTTTGAGCATATTAAAAATATCTGCATTTTTTATCTGAGGTGGCTGAGTCTTTTAGTGCCTAAGACATATGATTTTTGAAGTATTTTTAACATACACTGACAAGCAAAACAGGTATCTTTTTTTTTTTTTGTCTAGAATTCCAATTGCTCTTAAGTCACGATGAACCGGATACGAATATTGTGTAGTGGGCTCTTTTTAAACATCCTCTTTCCTGTGACTTTTTTGACAACAGTACAAGAGATCCTTTTATGTAGAGTCCTAGTTTGCATGCTTATCCTTTGTCATTGCAATTTTTCCTTTTCAACAAAGGAACACCAGGTGCTGGGCACACAGATAAACTTGGCCGACTGAAGGAACTTTGTGAGCAGTATAATATGTGGCTCCATGTAGAAGGGTATGAAACTTGAAATTTATTAATGTATACCTATATTCATTAAACAGCCTGACTAATGGACAGCACATAATTTTACAGCTAGCAGCCTAGTAGAGGGTCATAGGATCATCTTTATTTTTGCCATGTTAAGTGATTTATATGGTTAGAATTTTGTCAGTGTATGAGATATATATTGTTTTACATATGCAGGAATAATTAATTGGAGTGGTTATTTCAGCATAGGTTAGTGGTCACTTTTACTCAGATGGCTGTCTTATCTGCTTTTGCTTTGAAGAGCTTGGAATACAAATAAAGACCTTACAGGACAAGTTATGGGAGATACCATACAGTGATTATTGAGAATGAGAAAGGAGAATGAAATGAGTGTGGAAGCGATGACACTTTAATGAAGGTTGTCAAGAAGACAGCTGCAAGTGCAGTGTGCAACATAACTGGGAGGAGGATTAAACAAAGAGGAAAAGAAATTCCAAGAACTTAGACAATGTTAATGAAGTCTCCATTGTTCTACTTTTTTAAAATTTTTTTTTAGCCTGGGGTAGAGACTCTGGATCTCTGATATTTCATTGTATAGTGTTATATTTGCATGCCAAATCAATGCTGAGTTATGGGTAGGACTTTGGGGGATGATTTCCCTAAAGCTTGGACTGAAATATTTTTAGATTGAATTGGATTTTTGCTTTTGGGTTTTCAGTCTTGGAATACCAAGTAGCAGCATATTGCATTGCTAGTGAAAAATATATGAACAAAAATTAACTCCCTTTACACATCAACATGAAATATTTAAACTGAATATTAAAATGCTGTCTCTTAATACATTTTTAATATGTGCTGAAACCATTTTATTTTTCTAGTGTGAATTTGGCAACTTTGGCTTTGGGTTATGTCTCCTCTTCTGTACTGGTATGTTTTACTACATCTAGAAACTTAATAATGTGCTTTAGATTTTAAGGTTATGATCTAATGAAAATATATATGGTTTATATTCTGCTTATTGTTATAAACTTCAGGCTGCTACAAAATGTGACAGCATGACCCTTACTCTGGGTTCCTGGCTGGGTCTCCCGGCTGTACCTGCAGTGACACTCTACAGACATGAGGATCCGTCTTTGGTATGTTTAACTTCTCAGTCATTGTTCTCAAGATGTTGAGACTTTAATTTTGATCATGGTGTACTGTCTTGTTCTTCATAAACATTTACATTATAATTTGCAAAAGGACTTCTATTTAAGCCGTGACACATTCCATAATGTGAGAAATGAATAGTGGTTTATTTTTTGTTTTCCTCTTTAGTCCTTAGCAGCTGGGCTGACGTCGAGCCAGCCCGTAGAGAAGCTCCGTGCCCTGCCATTGTGGCTCTCCTTGCAGTACCTGGGCCACGATGGGATTGTGGAAAGGATAAAGCATGCCTCACAACTAGTAAGCAACTGTTCTTAAGAATCCTTGCCATCGAATTTAAGAGTTGGTCTCCAAGCGGAAACAAAGTTCAGATAGCAATGGTAGTACAAGTGATATCCAGTTTGCTGTCACAGACCACCATTACACTTAGGAATGTTTTTATAATAGCTGTTAATGCATCTTCTCAATTATTGTGATGTGTTTTAGAAGAATCACCTGCAAATACTGTTGTTGACAGTATAGCATATTGGTTCATATTGTGTTACAAATTATGAAAGCAGAGTAAAATGTTTGGGGGAGGGATGTGCTTTTACTATTAGATTGTATATTTTATTAGCTTTTTTAATGAGAAATACTTAATCCTTGTTCTTTCTAAAGAGTAAATAACATAGCCAGTTCTTTCTCACTTCTCTATTTTAACTCTTTTGCTTCAAAGCTGTTCAGAGAAAGACTTTCTTATTTTCCTACTCTACTTGACATGGTATTGATTTAAGTAGTAGTAAATTATAAATGCCTGACAAAAAGGACTTGAAAACATTTCTTCAGATACAGTGGCAGGTGTACTATTTTTGAAGTTGAGTCCTTACCCTAGTAAAAATTAAAGTCCAATATAATGCATTAGTTAAAAAAATGCATTGTTTATATGCAAAACCTTTTTCCTTAAAATACAGCACTTAGTAAAAATCCAAAGAAGGGCAAAATGGAAATGGAAAGTTTCTGTAACAGTTAGTGAAGAAGCTATTGGCCTGAAAGATCTAAAAGAGTGACAAATTATCATTAGTCATTAAGATTTTATGGCATCTAAGATTGATCTTAGCTTTTATAATAGCCTGTTAATAGTCTTAAACCACAGTGTAAGAATATATTTTCTAATGAAAATAATTTAGAAGGCCATCATAACCAGTTGCTATGGTAGCTCTGGGAAAATTAACTGTTCTGCTACACACTATGTTTTAGTTAGTCAACGGAGTTGTAATATCTCTGGAACTCTGTCAGCAAATGCAACAAGACTTTTATTTTAATGACGATCACTTTGTAGTTGTTGTTTTACTAAAAACAGAAAATATTTTTCCCTTGCAGTTGAAATTTACAAATAAGAACTGGATGAATCTGTGATGCGTTATAGGGGTTTGTTCTGAAATAGAAATGATGGTAGTGACTAATGTTCTTCAGAAAAATTTTCAACTTCTAAAACTGTGTGTTTGTTTCTTCTTTTTGTTTCCCTTTTGCTGTGGTCTTTTAGAGCCAAAGGTTGCTGGAGAACTTGAAAAACCTGGATTTCATTAAAACTTCGGTACAGTCTACATTTAATACTTTGATTCTAGCTTAGTCTTTAAATATCTGATAAATGGTCAGAATAACTTCGCTTAAAATATATATTGTTAAAATATTACTTAAATCATAGCCATGGTTTTAAAGATGCTTGGCATCTTTCTAATTAAGTTCTGGAGTTCAGTGAAATTGTGTGGCTTGGTGTGTGTGACCTCTAGATTGTATTTGTTTCATTGCTGTGCACTCATGCACTTAGTGGAGCTGATAGAACGACATCCAGGAATTGTTTCCAGAGGTTGTCTTAATTCCATTTAAAACACAGATTTGTTCAGTAATACGTTTATGAAGCCAATTTGCGTCAGCTGCTCTAATACATTCTGGCTGCATCTTACCCTGTGATTGAGATGATACTGTGAATCCTGTGAAATTGTATGCAAAAATTATCCCAGCTGAAGTTTTTACACCAGCAATAAGTTTAGAAATTATGTCTAATGTATTCATTCCAATGAGATGTCCTGTTCAACAAGGTTTGGTTTTACTTCATCCCTGCCCCCAGCTGACTAACTCCAGCTTAGTTTGCTGGGGCAATAGATAATTCATGGATAATTCTGAGTAACAATAACAATTTTTTGTAAAGAATATTAGTGGCCTTGGGAGTGCAGGTTACTGTAGCACTTCCCCCTTTTACTTGAATAAATCTTGCATTTTTAGCATTGTGAAGTGTAGCCTCAGATTGCCTTCAGAAGTTGCCCAGACCATTTTCTCCTACCCTCAAAGTAGAATCAATTATAATCTTGTATTATATTCCTGCTGGAACTTTCTTGATGTTCTCCAATGATTCTGGGGTGATTTCCAAGATAAATTTTTAATGTTAATGTCTGAAAATACTTAAAATTAAGTAAACTATTTAGTATGGCATATCTGGTAATGAACATGCTTAGGTTTCTTGCTTTATTGTGCAATTTTAATTACTTATTCTTAAATCAACACAATTCTGCTTTAACTGAATAATGATTTATTTTCATGTGCTTACAGATATGTTTGCTCACGCTCCTAGAGTTAACTTCTAATGCTGAGATAGTGTCAACATTGTTACTGCTGGCAAAACAAAATCATCAGTGTTGCTCAGCAGTCGAAGGAATTATACACAGTGTTAAATCTTTAACAAATATAAAAATATGGGAAAATATATATGTGTGTGGTTTTTTTTTTTTTACTTTTTTTTTTTTTTTAAAGGTTGAAGATGAACTGAGTTCACCAGTGGTGGTTTTCAAGTTCTTCCAGGAATATTCAAATAGAGGTATGTGATTTATTTAAAAACAAAACCCAAAAACCTATCTTTATAGTTTTTTAAACTACTAATTTGTAAAATGAATTTGATGAGGTAAATGTTATGTAGTGCGCTTCTCTTGTGTAATATGCTTTCAGAAAAGTTGTGAATGCTGGTCATAATCTAGTGATAGAATCCGTACATGTGATAGCTTCTTTTTTTAGATAGACTGCAGCGTTTTAAATTTTCATAACAAGTCATTTTCTGCCTTCTTGAGTGAGGAGAGATTTGCATATGATTTTGATCTTGAGAGCAGATGATGGAAGTCTCTTGTAAGCTGCAAGCTGTGTTTGAGTGTACTGATCTTTCTTGGTTTTGTTCAGGCTTTCTGTTCCTTTTAAACTTTCAGTGGCTAGTTGCAAGAACCATGTTTCTCTGCTTTACTGATTACACTTGCATTGCAGTAGTTTTAGAAATAGCAGAACACATTAAGAACAGCTCTGGAAGTACTGTCACAGGTATACAGTAGCCACGCCACATGTGGCTCTGGGCGAAACATCCTTACTTAGACGTGCTCTCCTGTCAGTTACAACAGAGGACGTTGTTGTGCTCTTTGTACATGCACGCTCTGAGGGTGTGGAAACGTCCAGCTAAGATGAGGCAAAAGATAGCTAGAAAACTTAGCAGCTTTGTTATGAGTGTTAGTGTTGATTTTAATTGTCTGTGGATTCTTTTTTTTCTGTTGGACATGAGGGAGGCTTGGTTTTAGTTTTAATCTAATCAATGGTTGCACTTACAAAGTAAACCTATTCATCCTGGTCCAGTGATTTGGTGGATTGCTTTGTACATTGATGCGTTTATTTGAAAAGCTTTACTAGGAAGAAGTGACCCACCTGAATTAGAAGGATGTAAGATGTGTGGCCATTTCTGCATGTTTTATGTGTATAATGGACTCTTAAATCCTTAGTATTTTTGTGTGATTTAAAACAGAAAGTAATCATTAAAATGTTATTAAAAAAGTAGCGAGTGTATCAAATTAAATATTGCAGCTTACTGTGGCAGGATTTTACTTTGTGAAAACATTGTTTGTATTTCTGTTGGGGCATTTGAACCATAAAACTGAGATAAGTATTTTATTGGTTGTTTTTAAAACCAGTATATTCAACTCTGTTTTACTGTTAGACTGCTTGAGGTCCAGTACATCGTGTAGCTGTGTTACATTACCTAGGAAATGTAATTGTCTTTTATCTAAATTTTAGGTTGCCTTTTGTTTAATTAAGTAAATAAAAATCCACTTTTGTGATTCTTGTATCTTTGGATTCAGATCAAACCTCCCATGCTGCACAAGCCTCGACTATTCAGCACCCCATATTAAGCAATGAAAGACACATTTATGACACTTTCAATCAGTGGGTAAGAATGGATGCTTTTTCTCTTTAGGAAAAAGAAGTGACAGTGGAATGCTTCCAGGGGTTCAACGGTAATTGTAAAACCTTTGGTACACTAGTTTGACAGTTACTCTTCATCTGGTAGCCTTTGCAAGACTAGCGGGCATTTTGGATTAAAAAGATGAATTTGCTCTGAAGCAAAGTTGCTTTCACACTTCTGATTATTTTACGTGTAATTAGGACTGAAATTATTACTGCAGCTTAAGCTTTTGGTAGTGGATTTTTTTCCTTGGTCTTGTGGGAATATGTAAAAACTTTAGAACTCTTTAGTCAGCTGCATACTTCATTGACAATGTCTGTGTAGTCATGAATAGGCAGTCTTTCTTTTCCACAACTTAAGAGAATTAATTCTAGAAACCTGTGCTTGTAGAGAGCTGAGCACATAACTATTTGGGATCAATTGTGTAGTAATCAAGATATACTTAATGTCAATGACAATTTTGCAGAAACTTCTGACGTGTAACACTTGTAGCTTATCCCAAATTTGCATGATTTTAAGTATGTGCCCAACTTTATCATATCAGCAGCAAGCTAAAGTATTTTGTTACAAGAAGAGATTTTGCTAAACACAGTTTTCTGTATTTCTCATGTGGTTCCCCTTGACTGTGGGAAGAGTCTCGCCTGAGCCAGCGACTGCAGGAGGTCGTGCTGTGTACGTCTCTAACTGTGCCTTATCCCCTTAGCTAGGAGAGCAGTTGGCACAGCTGGTTCCTGCCAGTGGAGCTGATGTGGTAGAACTGGAAGATGAAGGCACCTGTGTGCGTTTTAGCCCACTAATGACTTCTGCAGGTAACATGCACTTAATTCAGCCACTTGTGAAAACTGAGAGTTGCTATGGAATTGTACAACAATCTCCTAGTATAAAAGCAGAAATACTCTAGAAACTCTCTAGTATATTCTTCTATGGTGAGGATTTTTTTATAAACAAAACTATCTCAGCTTTATTGTTTTGTTGTGCCTTGACAACAGGTGTATTAGAGGTAGGTCAGCTGTTGTATGTGACATTGCCTCACTACCTCTGCAGAGAAAGAGTTTGATTATTTTTTAAATTCATTAGGAAAAGCAAGGGGAGAAGCTCTTTGTTTCTGACAGTTATAAGAGAAATGTGAAGGATAAATCATCCCTACCTTTCCTTCTCTCAGCTGCTTAGCACAAGATGATGTTTGACCTTTCGACACAGGTGTTTCGACATGGAATGGTGCTTGTGTTCAAAACAGAACTACTTAACTAGAAGAATTATTTACTAAACCTCTATATTTTTCTATAATTACTAATGTAGGAGGGGAAAAAATTAAAATCTGTGTTTTGGAAAGTGTCTGAAGTTTAATGTTTGAGTGAGCACCGTATATATACTTTGTTTAGACTCGGAAGAAGCACAGAGCAACTTGCAGGGGCTCAGGCTATCAAACACCTGACACCTGCATGAGGGCATCCTGGTGTACACTGAAAAGTAGTTTTTAGAATAAAATTACTTAGTGATGCTGTGATGGTTTTGGTTGCTCGGTGGTTTTTCCTTTGGCTTGTTTGTTTGGTTTTTTAACCGGCATGGAAGCTAATTCATTTTCTATTTGGCTATGGAAAGAGGATTTTCTAATGCTAGCTACTTATGTAACAAAATAAGGGTATTGTCCTTTTTAGTTTGTAACATCAGAAAATCTTTTTTTATTAGCTTTTTTTTTAATTAAGTCTTTAGCAGGTCTTCATTTTGATGTAACAGTGGATAGATAACTGAAGAAAAAACACTGTTATGTAGATCAGGATATTTCAATACTCTCTGTAAATTATATTTTTATATATATATATGACTTAGAGTGGCTTTTTTACAGATGACTTATTTAGTTCAGACATCTATCTATGTCCGGTCGCATTTATCACACACTAACACATCAGCTCTTTAGTTTTAGGAACTGAAATACAAGATGTTGATCAGTTAGTAGACTGCCTAAAAATGAAGATACCTGTATTGACAAGTACACTGCAACTGAGAGAGGAATTTGAGCAAGAAGTGAGAAGAACAGTAGGTTTGTTGTATATTGAAGATCTCAGCTGGCCAGGATTAGGTGTTGTAAGGTAAAGTTTTCAGTGTTTTCTTCATTATGTATTTGGATAGACTGTGCATTAACAGGAATACATGATCTCTTCAGTGGTGATTTGTACGTATTGTTTGCTGATTAGTAGCTGGCTTTGTACCCATTTGAAGCTTTTAAGTTATTTAAAAAAAAATTACCTTTTTAATGTTGCTGCTTTGAGTTCTTTGGGGTTTGGGGTTTTGTTTTGTTTTTTCTTTAAGAAAAGCTGAAGAGCTGTTCTAGCAAAATTAGGGCAACAATTCTAATGTTGGAGGCAGTGTGTGGATCTGTTAGAAGGATATGCAATATGCAAGTGCATCCTACTGTATAACTTATATTTTTATCTATAATGGGATCCACTAATATATTGAATAAAACCCTTCAAGCATCAGTTCTGATCCTCTGATACTGTCTGCTGGGAAGGATTTTGTATAGTCAAAACAGTTGAAGTATAACCAATATTACCTACAAATCTGTTGTGTTCAGTTAGGCTTGCAACAGCAACCTCCTGCCACCCCAGAATCTCTGATAACTTGTTTATCTAAGCTGTAATGTTTTGAAGTTTTTGGTTCGTAAAATACAGAAATGTGTAGAAGCATGCTAAATGTCTATATATATTTTATATGTACTGTAAAGTGAAATTACTATCTTCTGACTTGGTTTGAAGATACAACTATCACAGTGATGGGAAGAATGATGAAAAACAAGAAAAAGAACTAGAAAAAATCAATACAGAACTTCTGAAAAAATTAAACGAACTGGAGTCGGATCTCACTTTTTCTTTGGGTAACTGCACTATTTATGAAACTTCTGTTCAAGCTAATAGTCATTTTACTGGCTGTGCTATAGTGGTTCAATAGGTCACTCGTACATAGGTCATTATAATGCAAAATTACACTGCTGCTAGTTTCTAGTTCTTGTAGAAACAATATCTGTAACTTTGTTTCCTCCTCACTCCTGTTTCAGTTGGCAAACGTTCAGCAGGGTGAGCAACATGCACCATTCTCGGAAATACTTGTGGAAAACTGACTTATGAGCAACTAGACCGAAGAGTTTCCTTGTTAGAAAGAATAAAAGCTGCAGTGTTCCTCTCTGTAAACTGAGCCTTCTCAGTTAGTGCGGTATCTAGTGAAAAACACATCTCCTTCAAAACCCACTGACCAGTTCACTGCTTTCCGTGGGTAGATTAAAAGCTTCAGATTACTTTAATGATAATTAGAAGCACTTCCACATTTACATAGTGCCACATTATAGCTGAAATAATATTAATTTTCTCACTCAGAACTCTGATCTGTTTCTAGTCAGCTTTCAAAAATCAAGTGCCCTAGAATTGTAGAACCAAGTAATCTGTAAATGGCAGAAAGTTTGAAGCGTATCCAACACTGATGTTTTTTATGCAACTCCTTAGCTGTATAAAATAGCCACTGTTTGTCTTGTTTAGATGTTGTTTTCTCTTCACTTTTTGAAAACCCACAGGGCTGAGCTTTTTTAGTCTGTGTAATTTATATCTATGCAGATACTGCCCTTAATTACTGAAGAGTGTGTGTGTGTGTGTATGTATGAGGATTTCCAGATTTGCAAGCATGGGTGTGGCACCTATTGTGAGAATGCATTTTTGTACATGGCAAAGACTTGATCCTCCCTGTGCTCACAGGTCCAGAATTTGGAGGGCAGAAGAATTGTGTTTACATTGGCATGGTAACTGAGGACCTGGACGTGTCGGAGTTAGTGGAAACTATTGCAGCCACAGGCAGAGAAATTGAAGAAAATTCCAGAGTATGTATTAATAAATCACAGAGCATTTCAGCACCTTTTATTTTTCCCTTCCATGTTGGCTTCAGGACGTGGTTTTGTTCTTTGTGAAAGTAAAAATTGTACTTGCCTGCAACAAAAGGTATTAATTGCTGTGGAAGTAGTAATCTGTGTCCACATAAAGAGAACTTGTGTTAGAGGATTATGATATTCTGAGGATGTCCTGATTTCTGTTCATGGTCCTGTGTTCAGGAGTTCTAATGAAAAACTTTAGTAGTACTGAAATAGGCTCATTTTATCCCTAAAATTTAATGTGTTTAAAAAAAAAAAAAAAGGGGAAGGTGCAACAGATTGTGAGCTAGTGTTTCTTATCACTGCTGGATGCTGTGGGATTCAGACTGTTCATGTACCAGCTGTAAGATAGGACTGTGCCCTAAAATGTGTGAAAAAATATTAACTGGAGGCTTAAAAAAGGAAATTACAGATTACCTATTGAAGTAATAAAGCTGATTATGTAACTTCTTTTTGTAAAAGATTAGAGTTTTCCAGATGTTCTCTAAAGTAGAATTCCTGAATGACCTGCATCACAAATGAATGTCTGTCCTTTCGTTCCCTTAGTGTTGGGCATTTAATTTCCTGACCTAAAAAATAAACAGAACTTCAGAAATCCTTTGCCTGTTTCTGCCAATGGGAATATGTTGATTTTGGCAATGAAACTTTTTCTGTCAATGTTTTCTGGAGACTTTCTGCCCAATCTTGACTTCCTATGCTGTTTTGAGAGTGAGATGAAGGACAGTTTGCCCATAGAATACCTTTGGTTTTTTTAACCATTGTAGTTGAGAGATTAAGAATCAAATGTTGGAATGTGAGCCACTCTGATCCTGAAGCTTCTAAGGAGGAACAAGGAGTAGTGGAGGACTCAGGTGCAGTCCTTGGAACCAGCTACTGTTCAATCTCTGGTACTGAAAGGACCTTACACCATTTGATCCAGAACTGAGAAGCAGAATCAATCTGTGAGAATGACACTTGAATTGTTCACATAAGTGATGTTCGGTACAAGAGGGATACTCCAGTATCAGTGAGCCCTTAGGACACATAGATAAGTGCACTTAAAGGCAGAACCAAAATTTAAGAAAGACCAACATCTTGACTGGACACAGTGGTTCTTCCTTGTACTCTAAATGCAACCCCATTGCGCTCCTCCTGTAGTCAGTACATTGGGGTGTTTAGCTTGCTGTGGTGGTCCGTTCCTGGCTTGCCTCTCTGCCAGGGAAAGGAGCAGCTTCCTCCTTTTCCTCTGTTTTTATTAAGTAACAGTAACCCAAATTTTTGGCATTTTGTAGGAAGCGTCTGTCATCTAAGCCTTATGCAATATTAAAACACATATTAAGTTATGGAAATGGGCATTTGTCCTGCGCATGACAAAACTGTGACTTTGTTTCTTGATCTCTTGGTTTGTGCATTTGTTTGTCCCTGCAGCTCTCCTGTAAGCTGCTTGCCCTTTGCAGTGTAAAACATCACTGATGCTGGCGTAGGATGCCACAGGGATCAGATTGGCAGTCGTATGTTGAATCTGAAAAACAAAGTTGAACTTGTAGCTAGATTGACGCGGACCTGGTTAGACTTACTGTGAGGCTAGTTAAAGTTCTGGACACTTAAAGAAACAGAAATCTACTTTATAAACCTAAGAATTCTTCCCAGTCAGATTCAGCATCTGACGGAATGCTTATATGCTAAGCAGATCTTTGAAGAATTTGGGTCACAGGCTCGTCTCTAGGTAAAAGAAAAATACGTACCATTCCTGTTTAAAATGACATTCTGTCCTCTAGCTATAGCTCTTAAAAATCCTGCAGTCAGCCCTTAATTCTTTAATTTAAATTTTTTAATTCTTTAATTTACAGTCATAATGAAATACTGCTTGTCAAATACTGTCTTAAAGCAGAAAAACATCCGACTATCATGTTTACATCCTCAAAACCTGAACTAAAAAGAGAATGTGAAGTCCAAATAATATATATATTAATGTCATTTCTGGTTTTTATTAGCTGTTGGAAAACATGACAGAAGTTGTTAGAAAAGGGATACAGGAAGCACAACTACAGCTTCAGAAAGCAAATGAAGAACGACTTCTGGAAGAGGTAAGGCTATAAACATCAGTTACCTTGAATTAATTTGTCACAACACAGGGAGCCTGCTCACCAGCCAGTGTTTGATTGTGTACTTCACAGGGACTGCTACGACAAATACCTGTAGTAGGCTCTGTGCTGAACTGGTTTTCTCCATTCCAAGCCTCACCAAAGGGAAGAACATTTAATTTAACAGCAGGTAGGACTCGGTGCATCTGCAGCCACGTTATGCTGTTAGAACTGTTTCCAGTTTTATACTAAAATTGCAACACACTTTCTTGTGCTGATTTGATCACGAGTTGCATAATCCACCCTCGGGATGTAAAAGAACATGGTCTTCGCTATTTCTGTAACACCCAGTAAGACAATCTTCTCACTTGTACAGTTTACATTTTGTTCTTGCATGTTGAGTCACATTAAAAAAGCTGTATTAGATATTGGCATTTATTAACAGAGGAATAATGTCTGCGACTTTCGGCTACATACGCTGCGAGAGTTTGGCAGTTCTGCTGTGTTTATCGGTGTATAAGCTAGCAGGGTAGCTCAGGTCCTAGAACACTGCTTCCCCGCATACGTGCACACGTGTCCTCGAGCGTGCTTGCAAAGTGGCGCTCGGATGTTCCGCTGTGCTACTGGGACTTGGCGTCTCTGTCTGAAATCCTGGTCTGAGGTATCATCTGGCTATTGCCACGCTGATACAGCTCCGGCTTGCGTGCTGAATAGTACAATGTCTGACAAGGACGGGCTAAAACTAGCTGGGGACTGGCACGAGCATGGCTTTGTGAGAGACAGTAATGAATGGAATATTACAATGTAAAACTGTCATTTTATTCATATCTGTACTTCATGCCTAGTGATGTGAAAATAACTGTTGTTTTTACATCACTAAGAATGATGTACTAACATAACAGTTCCTGAAATTATAAATTTTCACTTGAAAATTAGAGTCTTAAGAATTTTTCTCAACTCAGCGAAGTGTCTGTTGGACCTAGAACAATAGCCCAGCTGTGTGTGCATCTTCGTAAAGAGTGAGCAAGGCTTTCTGCTGTATTTGGGATCTTTCTTTCTGATTTGTGATGCACCCACTGGAAGGTTCTTATGGCAGAGAACAGCAGGGTTTCCGTGGGAATACCTACCCCTTGCATAGCTGGATGTCTCTTTCAAGTGCACTGCGCAAGAGCTTGCAGGTGGGAGTATGTCGAGTGCCCAGTGGAGAAGGGGAAAAGGAATACTGGGTGTAGCAGTGTTGTGAAACTTTATTCATCCTTGTAAGTCTCACACTCGTGTCCCTAGGTGCTCAGAGACCAACTACCATCAAATGGCAGTTTCAGCTCAACCTAGCAGATGCAGTTTCAGAAATATGCAGTAAAAATAAGATTGTTACATACCTTATAGAAACAGATGAACAGGAAACTTGACTAGTTTGTGCTGTATTCAACTTAATACCTTTTTCTTTGAACCTGCAGGCTCTCTAGAATCCACAGAATCTACATATGTATCAAAAGCCCAAGGAACGGGCACTACTCCACCACCAACTCCTACTTCCAGCCTTGCAAAGCAAAGACTTCCTGGTAAGTTTCTACATCTTAGTTTTAGTTTTATTTATAAGACTTGCTAAAACACCCTGCCATCTGAGTTGCATGACACTGGAAGGCTGGCATGACTTTCCATCTTTCATAATACCTGAAACTAGAACTTATCTTCAGGTGCCTTCAGTCTGCCTTAAAAACCTCAATTTCAGCACAGCACAGAACACCAGCCCCATCTGTTTTCTTCCCAGTAATTCTTCCTGGGATTACAGGAAGTCTTCATCCCATTAATTGACAACCACCCATGAAGTGTGGAATATTATGAGGTTATTGAGCTTTAAAAATTAGCAGGTAAACAAGCCAAAAGTTTTATTTGAAATAAAAGCATAAATAATGTATTATCATGTATTTGAGCAACAGCATTTCTGTTGCTACCTGATACTTTGTGGACAGTCATTCTAAGGTGAAGGTCTATTAAATCCATGGTGCTTTCTGTGTAGTTGTATTAGGAATGAATGTTCACTTGACTTGCAGGAAACCCATAGTTTTACCTCACCTTTTGAGCTGGTTGGCTTCCAGCCTGACATTCTCAGTGCAAGTTTTTACCCTAGAATGGCTTCACTGTGCATGTAGGCAGCTCGTTTTCCAGCTGAATGTAGCAGTCTCTGTTTACATAGGATGAAATAACAGGTGCTTTGCTGTGCATACATATCTGTAACTGCAAGAAAGTGTTTCTGTGTTTAGGGTATGACTTAGCACCCAAATTAGATCTATCTGTAAAACAGATTTGTAAAATCCAGTTTTAACACTTACATACTTTCTTTAAAACTTAACTTCCGCATACCACATTTTGTATTTGCTGCCTTCATTGGTATTCTATTCTCCAAACACTTCACAGGTCAGAAAATTTTTAAGAGGTCTCTTAGAAGTTCTGATGCCTTTAGTGAGACCAGTTCAGTCAGCCACTGTGAGGACCTAGAGAAGATGGATCAGAGACCCCCAACTCTGTCCCCTGGCCAAGAGCCAGGACCTTTGGAGACAGAAAAAACAGAGGTGCAGAAGGAGATGGCAAAGACAGACACTGAGGACTTTCAGAGGGACGAGTCACCAAATGACTGCACAAAGGCAGAGGAACAAGAAAGTCAAAGATAAAATCCAGACTGGATTTCGGACTGTGCAGAGGAAGCCCGTGCCCTGGGAGGTAGGGTATTAATGATGCATTTAAAATGTGAACAGTGCCACACGCTAGTACAGTAATAACTACTGTAACTTGGTAACTGGGATTTTGCACAAATACAGATTCCACCCCATGGGACAGAGATTTGTCTTATTGTACACGCGTTACAGTTGCTTTAATCCTCTACGTGTCAGTGTCACCAAAGTGCTAGTGGCATTTATTAACTGCTCATAAATATTTGCAAAAACAATTGGCAGTGATCCTTCCTGTAGGAATCTAAGCATGATAATGGTTGCTAACTAACCAATCAGCCATACACAAGATTAAGAATACTGTTGCACTCAATAATGGTAAAATTCTTATCTTACGTTGCTGCACTTAAAAAATAATCATCAACTGCCAATTGTTCACCTCTTCAATATTTGAAATTCGGTTTATCCCCTCCTGCAAAGCATCTACTGCAGTCACACTAGCTCTGTCTTGCTGCTTTTTTTTTTTTTTTTTTTTT
>JAAGAY010139099.1:0-12180 GCA_011801015.1 Ardeotis arabs
TCCTTTTTTCTTTTTTTTTCTTTTTTTTTTTTTTTTTTTGGTCGCAGGTTCTTCAGTGGGCCTTGCTTCATGAGTTTTCAAAAATAAGCACATAGAGAGCTAGGTGCAATTTAGGCCATCTGGACGTACCACCAGATTTGCAGTGGGATGAATTTTGTTTTCAGCCAAGACTTGCTTACAGCAGAATTCACTGAGCTCTCCGAATCAACTGTGAAATTACTTCAGTGTAGCTTGAAAGCGGGCTTAAGTTTCCCATGTACAAATGGGGTGGATGTTTTTATTGAATGCTTCCAGGATCTCCCCCACACAGCCTTGATGATAGAAATGACCACTGTGAGCACTACATACCCATTGTGGAGGGTTGGCTGTGGACTGCAGGAGGAAGAAATGGTGGTATGTGGTCACGGCATTCAACATGTTGGCCCTCAGTCATGGGGAAGCTGCACCTGTGCGCTTAGTTGCAGCTGTACAATGATGGAATTGGTGATGTTTTGCACTTGGTGGTGTTCAATTTGCACAGGTGCAAGTGTGGAAAGCTAGAACTTTGCATGAGGTACTCAAGTCCCCAGCTTGCAGCAAGTGGCCTGTCACCTCCCTGCACCTGCTCAGAGGGTCACACCTGTTTCAGAGAGATCTCTGCAATGTTAATGTTCTCTGTTTTGGCTGATTAAACTTGGTAGTTGGGGCCTCAACTTTCTTCTGCAGGAAAAGCAATCCCTCTCTTGAACACATTCCTATCGCTTCATCTGCACGCAAAATTACCATTAAGTGAGCTGAGAGTTTAGATTAGCTGTGATTTATTTAGCATTGCCCTTTCTTCCAAAAGGAACTGTGTTGTCTCAGTGGCATTTTGCTTAAATCTGCTATTAAAAACATTTAAGTGAAACCAGAATAGACTGTTCAGAATTACATACTACAAAAACGCTTTCTTATTTCCACAGTTGTGATTCTTTGAGTAAATATTGCAAATTGGAATTGCTGCTTAGCACAGTCTCAATTGAGAATTATTTACATTGTTCCTAACTAAGGAACAATGGAATATATACTAAGGCCTTGCTTTTAAAATAAATAGCTTTTGTATGCTCCAGGAGAGTTATGTACAGCTAGTGTAAGATACTGATGAACTGCTCAGTGTTAGTGCATTGTTGCTGTTATTACTAGACTCCTCACAGCCAGATTGTAGAATGACCAAGAAATGGAAGAATCAAATTGAGAGTTACTCTTCACATACTTGTACGTTTTGACTGAAGCAGCTTTCAGATATACTGAGGTTTTACTTAGCTATTGAAATCAAAACGTACTCTGCCTTGTAAGTTATGTGTCTTCTGTTACTAGCAAGTGAGCCTGTTGTGAATCATATGTGTAATTACGGTGACTAAACTTGGAGGAAAATGTGGACTGTGAAGTTCTTAAGGAAGAATCAGAAACACGTATTTTCCACTTTTAATTTCTACCTTTTTATCCTTCTCTCATTTTCAGCTTTCAGAGGGGTTTATATAGTATTCCTTTAAAAAAAAAAAAAAATCTTTTTAATGTCCTTCTCAATTACATCTCCTGCCATTTTTCTCACAATAGCTTCTCTAGAGCTCTTTACCTTTTGACTAACATCACTCGTGTCAGAAGAAAAGTTTCTTTTGGCTGGCTAATCTTTTAATATTCTGGACTTAAGCAATGAGTCACTATGATATACCAGTCAGGCCTTTAAATCCTCAGGCTCTTTGGAGAAGTATTTGGGAATTTTGTGTGCTCAGAGTATTAACATGAAGTACAGTTCTTTCTCTTCCCAAATGTTTACTGTGATCTGGTGGGATTTAGACTGGTATGAGAGCGCAGGAGTGCAGCACACTGGATGTTTCATGTTTTGCTTCAGTCTTTTCCATGGATGAGCGTTTCATAAGAGAAAGCTCTATATTGATACCATTTTATCTTACATGCTAAAGTGGGGGCTCTCCCTTGTGGAGCTGTGGAATGTGGCTTGGTGGGTGGGAAGTAAGAAGCTCCGGGAAAACTATTTGGCCTTTGCCTCCTCTGTTCCCCCTTTCCTGTTTGTCTGTCACCTTCTTTCCTCTCTCTTCTCTGGGAGCCAGATGAAAAATTTACTTTCAGCCATTAGGGAATAGGAGGAGTGGAGTAGTACTGTGGGACTTCTGGTGAAAACTGGTGTACAGGGCCTTGCTTTTTTTTTCTGGGAAGCTGGCCAGGGAGAGGGCAGGCCCTGCAGGGGCTTGGGGCACAAAAACTTCTCTCCAGAGCATTGTCTTTTTAATCATAAAGATTGAAGTGTTTTTAAAGTTGGCTGCACAAGCTTCTTTAGTATATACCTGTTGTAGACAGCTGTAATACTTCTTATTTTGGTAATTATTTTTTTCAGTCTCTTTAGCAGATAGAGACTTTGCAATTTGTTTGCCTAGAAGATCTATTGATCACAAGTATCTGTTACAGTAACTCAGATACGACTTACAACAGCAGTAGTATTTGTGTCAGACAGTTCATGTCAGATGTCAGTTATGTAGGATGAAAACTGCTGGTATGAGTGAAAATGGTTTCCAACACCAAATACACCACACCAAGTGGAGCTCTTTGTCATGGGTATTTCCACCATGCCAAACCTCAGCAGGCTATCTGCCATGGTAGCTGGTGCTCTGAGCTTCCCAGAGATGGAAGGCATGCACTTTTGGGTTTTTTTTTTTGTTTTTGTTTGTTTGTTTGGGGTTTTTTTGTTTGGTTTTGTTTTTTTTTTTTTTTAATTCTGTTTCCCTTCACTTCAGATCTAAACAGTCACCTTATTCATAGTATAAAGGGGCAATTAAATGCACGGTACACTTCAGGAATTAATGCTCCGTTCCTATCCCAAGATGACTATCTGAAAACTGTAAGTGGGAATATGTTTTTGACTGTGGATATTTTAGCCCAGTGGTTCTTAAGAATGTATGCTTTTTTAAATTCCGCTGCAGCATTCAAGTAATTAGAGAAATTAAAATGTTGAGTCCACAAACTAAACCAAACTAAAGATAGTATATACAATTTAATGTTATCTTAACATAAGTATTTTCAGGTGGTGAGAATTTGCCAGAATATGTATTGCAGTGATTTTAAGATGAATCATGAAAAAGAGTGGTTAGAAACTTACAGCTGGATTTCTTAATATCCAAAGATGATTGTTTGTTTGTTTCAACTTAAGATGTGAATTCTGTGTCTGCTGTTTTCTCTGTTCTTATTTGCTTTGGTAGCAAGAGCTGGAATGTTTCATTGTTTGATAGGAGAATACTATTATCTTTAGTTTTATGTTCCTGTTTCAAAGCAATTTGTTTTCAGAGGCTGTTTGATTGTTTCAGGAATCCATAATCACAGAAGGTGTTTACTTTTGCAAGTAGCAAAGTAAACTGCATTGCTAGGCAAAACTGCACAAGCGTTTAGTCTCAGGAGAATAAAAATTGGGTGTGACTCTTAAAACCTTCATGCTTTAAAAAAATCTTTTTACTGAAAGGAATTTTAGTCTATTTTATTTCCAGTTGTGTTTGTATTAGTATGTATTGTTTTAATAGCTTGCATGTGATAAGATCTAGCAGTGAAACATGCAGATTTTCACAATGCCATTCAGAATTTTGATGTTTCCACTCCGCTTGTGGTATAGTAACCTTTTCTCCTACTGTTTGGACTCCTGCCCTCTATGAGCCTCTTGATCTGACTTTAGGAGCGCTTTCTTACTTTATTCTCATTATTAAAGTTGATTATCTTGCAAGACATCTGTGACTCGACTTTGCCATCAGCTCTCTTAACACTACTCACTTCTCCAATGTCAACAAGTGCTCTTCTAGGTTCTTGCTGCATCTATCATTTTAAAGCACAGCATAACACTCTGCTCCTGAATGACCCTGGTACTTCTCTGGATCTTTGCCTAATGCAGTGTTGCGCTATTGCCTGCCTTTTCCTACTGACAGACTTTGCCAGGCCACCCTCTCAGTGGGGGACACAGCTACGCTCCTGATACAGTCTGAGTTTTGGGCAACTTCAATTTTTGACTCTCAGTTACAGGGGTGAAAAAGAACAATTGTCAAGTTGTAGGACTCTTCCATTTGCCAAGGCATCCAAAATTAATGTATAAGTTATAAGATATTAAGTTCTGTACAATCGAATTGTATGAGGAGCGAAGTAAGTGAACTTAAGAACATAGGGTACCATGTTCTTAAATCCTTAAGTACCATGTCTTAAGTTCTTAAGATAGACCCTTAATCTGAATCTGTATGGTCATTCTTGTTTCCAATGGTGAGCGTAAGCAGATACCTAGGGAAGAATAAATGGGGTAAACGTGCATAGTATAGCACGTTCCCCTAGTACTCTCCCAGCCTCTGGCTATTTTTAGCTCAGGGATTTCCTGAGCCTGTTGTGCTTTGTTACTCTAGTAACCTTCAGTAAAGCAGCTCTTCCTGGTGTTTTTCTAGTCTCCTCTCAAGCCTATTTAAACTTGCCTGCACAGTATCCTTAGGCAACAACTTCTGTGGAACAGACTTTTTTTGAGCTTGCTTCCCGTCAGCTTCACTTAATGTTCTAGTTACTGTCAGTCCCCATCCGTCTTCCTGATGCTGCTCGCAATTTGTTGACCTCTGTCAGATTTCCTCTCTGGTTACTCATCCAAGGTGAACAGTCCCAGCATACTGAGTTCCTCCTCCGTTTGAAGCTGTTTCTTACCTTAGGTAATCCTTATTGTCTTCTGATAGGTCTCTTAGATATCTAGTTCATGGATACCTGGTTTGATAAGAGGTGACTGATTCTGTTTGGTGACGTAATTATGTTTTCTGCTTTGTTCTCTGTTCTTTTGCTAATAATTCATAATATTAGATTTGCATTTTTATTACTGATGGACACTGAGGCTGTATTGTCATGGAATTACCTATCATAATCTAAAGTCTTGCTTCTGAGTGGTAATGGTCAGTTCAGAGCCTGCCCTTTTATGCATCAGGTCAAGATTATTTTTTCAGACACATCAATTTACCTTCATGTATGTTGAACTTCATCTGCCATTTTTGTTCTTGAGTCATTCTGCAGCTATTTGCAGTTATCTGTCAGACTTATAGCCTTTGAATAGCATCATGTAATCAGCAAGCTTTGTCACCCCACTACTTTCCTGTGAATGTGCTGAACAGAGCAGATCCCTGTATAACTCAGCTGGTACTTCCCTCCGTTTTGAGCACAAACCCCTAAATGCCTACCCTCTGCTTCCATTTTTATTTTTTTTTTTTTTTAGCCCAATTATTTATTTATGCCAGACCATCCCTCTTAAGCCATGACTATGTAGCTTTCCTTAAAACTTTTGATTATCTCCCATATTGAAGGGTCCGCATATGCAAATGTCACCATTGGTTGAAAGCAGTGGGGGATGACCTATGTTCATAAATGTAGTCCCTGAAATAGGATAAACTTATTAATGTTGAAAGAGGAGGGAAACATCTATTAAGCAGGTCAGGGTATAAATTTTTTCATTGGTTCCTATACTTTACACCAAAAAAGAAAAATAGTTTTTCACAAAGAACTTGTTCATTCTATCCTTTTCCTTTGCTTCTCACGGGAGATGAAGAGTGGAGAAGCAAAGTGCTTTGTTTTGATTTGTACAGGCAGCTTCTGTTCTGAAACTTGACATCAGTACTTTCTGAAGATAAAGATTCTGCCTCAGTTTTCATGAAAAATACAGCTGTTTGTCTAGCTATATCCCTGCATTTTTAGCACCTGCTTTACTCCATCCAAATTAATGATGAAAGTATTTCAACCAGTTCTATTTTTTTCTAGTTAGTGTGAAATCACACACCTTGTTATAAAGAACAACTCTATTAGACTTTTCCTAAGGTCTGTGCTGTATTCCTAGTTGGTGCTAGATTGTTCCGAATTGTCCTGTTGGATGTCTACTGATCTGGTCCTCATGGGCTGTAAGTAGGTATAGCATCATGAAATAACAATTTAGAACCAAGTGTTTGATTTTTCTTTCCTTGCTGTTCTGTACAGATAAAGTTCCTAACACAACCTGGCAGTGATGTATCTGGTTTTCAGTGGTTTAGAGGTGCTTCTGATATGTAAGAGGTCAGAAGCTGATTGCTTCAAGGTATACATGAAAGTGAATAGGGCAGATTTGTACTGGTTACTGCTTTGGCCAGAATGGTAACTTCTCTGCCTGAAAATCTGTTTACATTCTCTCAGTAAATAAACACAGTGATTATTCCAAGACCCATCTACAATTTCAGCACTTCATATGTCATATTTTGTATATTTCTCTGCCATACGTGTTTGTGTGACACTGCTTAGCTATGTGACACAGATTTTTGTATTGCAAACAAGCTGCATCTCAACACTAATGTTTAAATCATTTTCAGTGACTGATTTCAGGTGGATTTGGTTAAAGTGCATCTGAGGAAATGGGAATTTTTATTATATATTTGATAGGAATTCAATAAATTTTAGCTCTAGAAATTACTTGAGACATGGTTTGAAGGCTGATTATCATATTTTTGGTAGGTTATTTAGCTCTCAGTTGGACTTTCGTTCTGGTAAATATAATGTATTTTAGACCATGTGAAAAACAGCTCACAAACAATTCTTAGAATGCTTTACTGAGAGTGGCTGCCTATATGGCATCTTATTTCAGGGCTTAGGGTAAAAATTCTTACTTTGACATATTTGAAGGTCTGTGAAAAAATACATTTGTGAAGAGGTAGGGTTGGAGAGTTCCTCTATTCATTTAATGATGGCAGATACCTTTAACAGGAAAATACATGGGATGAAGAGGCTTAGTCTTTGTAGAATGACAAACTTGGCTTTTGATGAGGGGCAAATAAGTAGAAGGTAGTGATGAGCAAGAGACTCAAAAAGTAAAATCCAGGGACTTTAGAAATTAGGGCAAAATGTGCAGCTCAGCATCACTTCTTGACCAAATCTCAGAAGCAGCTCAGACAGAAAAATTCCCTTTTGCCTAGTCTCTTAGGAATATTGGGACAGCTTGTTGACTTCCAATCTTTTTGACTTGCAGAAAGCATGTGTAACAGAGGAGGTATTAAGCACCTATGCCAGTTACAGCACATTTTAAAATAATCTAAAAAAACCCAACAGTTTTGATACTTCTACACACTCCTAATGTATGAAAGTGAATGCTAAGTAATTTCAAAACTTCTGTTCAGATCCCTGATCTGTATCAGAAGATCTTACTGGTAAATATACTGTTATGCTGCTTATGACTCACAAAAGAGAAAGTAGAATGATAATATTTTAAAATTGCAAAAGTAACAATCAAAAGTATAGCCAGAAATAAGATTTTGTGTGCGTGGTTGGTCCTCTTTGTATTTCTACATTGTGATAGTCTCTAAATACAGTATGAAATTCTCTTATTTTGTGGGATTGTTGCCTGGCTAGGCCTGAATACACAGGGTAGATGTTTGCTTAGCAAGCAACCATGAAATATATACATTTGTTCCTAATGTTTAATGAATCTCCTTATGGTTTATTTATTTTGTGCTGTTCAAATTCTTCTCTAAAGACAATGGCATTTTCTCATGGCCTTTCCTGTGCTGCTCTGCATTATCATACCTTTTAATTCAAGTTCCACTGAGTTCAGCGTTGCCATGTATTTCTTTCCATCTCCTGTCTGTAGCTTCTGTCTGCTTTGCCCTTCAGTCAAACAGCTTGTCTTCCTTTCTGGGATCATTGTGGGCTTCATTGAGAGAGATGGAGAAGAATGTTCTTACCATATCCCCTTTGGTGTTGAAAGCCCACTACTTAAGGCTTAGAGTTATGTCCCACAGCTGCAAGCTAGTATGTGCTGAGTATTGTCTGCAAGTGTTTCATATGTAGCTTAGTCAACTATAGGAGCTGAGAATTTTGAATCTTGTTTTGGGCTGTTTTGGATGAGATTTCGCTCAGTTTCATCATTTGGCCAAATCTGTGTAAATTTTCACAAGAGTACTGGGAGGCACATATGATCCAAAGACCATTTCCTGATAAATACCAAAATTGGATTTAGGTACTTGAGAATGATATATATTGAAAAATACATACACACGTGTGTGTTTGACAAAACTTCTTAATGTCAGCAGAGAGTATTAGTAATCCCGCTTTTGGAAACAGCTAGGTTGTGTTGCAGATTTTTTCCAGTCATTGAGTGTGATGAGAGCTGTAAGCCTGAAAAAAAATAGAATCACTGTTTAACAGTCAAAAATATTTGTCTACACAAGAAACTACACTGTTACAAAATTCAATAGGTTTTGAACTTAAAATAAAGTATTTTATATTGCCTATCACTGAGGATGCTCATTTCTGTGGAGTGTTTTTAATTTCTTTCAGTTAGAAAAATAATAAATGGTTTTTAAGGTGAGGTTATAGAATCTGAATAAGACATTCTGAAAGAACAAGCCTGTACTACATGTTCTGGACTATTTTTGTGTAAGAAAATAGCACACAGCAACTAAAAATGTGAGGCATAATCAATTGTTTGCTGCTTAGATAACAGACAGCAGTGGATACTAAGAGATGTTCTTGCCATGCTATATTGGCACACCTACTTTGTTGGTGCTGGCACCTCAAAACCACTGAGTTTCCTGGTGCTGCGTGACAGCAAACTAGATCAAGCACAAGACAGAACTAAAACACTTTGCTTTGCTCCTGCTAGATTGCTATCAAGCAGGTCAAGCATTTAGTCACATCAGTACCTCCTTGTGCCTTCCTTGACCTTTGGACTGCCTCCGCTGGCTGTGGCAGGGTTCGTGCCGAACTCAGCCTTGTATCCCTTCCAGAGTCACTTGAGTTGCTCTGCATACAGAAGTGTTCCTTTTTGCATGCATCATTGCTTGGCCTGGCATGGATGTGCTTTATCTATGGCACGGATAATGTCCAAACCTCCAAACCAAGTAGTCCTCGCAAGAATTACGAGAGTCATGATCGTATGGGGAAAATGTTAACACCTGTGGATGCTATCAATTATATTGCTAGTACACAGATAGTTTGAATTATAGTGGTGACCTCACTTTGCAATGAAATTCAAGATGTTTACTGTCCTAATCAGGTACCAAAAAATTACACCGACCACACCTCTGCCTTTAACAGGCTGCTTAATTTGGCCAAGTGTTCTTTTGAATATTCCTTCTACTTGAAGAAAGCTTTGGAAGATGGTGAAAGCATACTAATTGCTTCTTCCTTGTTTCATATTAATTCACTCATGTTTTTTAAAAAGCTTTACATATTTATGTATTCAGTGACTTAATTCAATTTTTCAAAAATTGGATTCACCCTTTTTCCTTGGAGTTTCTCTAACAACTTCAGTTTCACTTATAGATGCAGATATTTGGCTTTACACTTAAGTCAGTGTTCAGTTAATAACATTGGATTTTGGTAGCCAAAGACATCTACAAGAGGAGGAGTGGAGGAAGCAGAACAGTGCAAAATAGCGTGCTGATACTGGTAAGTGGAACCATAGTGCAAAAGCAACTGACTGTTAAAAAGTGGCAAATAAAAATAAACAAACCAGTGTCCAGCTCTTTTTTTTAATCTCTATACATATCAGACTATGTTAAATTATGTGTTTTGTAAGGATGATATAGTAGCTCAATTAAAATTTTCTGTAGTAAAATCAATAAATCTGCTAGCTCTTAGTTTGTTTTATTACTTAAAATGTCATAGGACTGACTATCCTTTACAAAGTATTTATACTTGTAAATATTCAGATCTGTTTTATTCAAATTTCTTTCCATGAGTAGCATTCTCTAGAGTTTTTTTGTTCCATCTATCCTTTTGCCTAAGTAGATAGAGAAAATAACTATTTATGGGGAAAATTATTAGATCTTTAGCTTGTTGACACCCCTTTTTTCATTTTTTACAATTTGCATCTGCTTTATGTAGAGTGTGTTTCCTTTGTTACTCTAATTCCTACTAACATGCTCTGTGTTTTCATTTCATGGGTCTATTTGTTACCCCATATTACCTGAGTACTAGTGAGAAAAGAGATTTAATTACTTTAGGAGTACCTCGAAACGTTCATATGTGCTGGATAACTGTCCTTTGGACAGAACTGAAAGTAGTGAAATTTTCATAACTTGGGCCAGCTGATGCGAGCTGTTCATGATTGCTTCTGTATGGGGTGTTTGCTTAGCAGAAAACAAGTGTAATACTGGGATAGAGCTTTGCTTAAGAGATACTGATAGGTGCAATGGCATGCCAGTTCATAAATGAAAGATCAGAGAGAGTAGTGAGTAGACAGACTCATCAGTTTGTAGAGAGTCTTACATTTGGAGAAAACCTGGGCATCGTCCTACCTTTGTCTTAATGTTCTTTTTTTTTTTTTTTTACTAAGCTATTGTACAAGTATTATGTTCATTATTTATTTTTTGCATAAATGGGACAGCAAATACCTACTATAGAAGCAACGACAGCTGATAAGCACTTTTGAAAGACGGAGTGAAACTGTGAAACTTTAAGTTCTTCAAGCATTGCCTTCTTCCATTCTGATACTCTTTTGGTCTTTAAAATACGAGAACAAAAGGAACCAGGCTGCTGGTGGAAATTGGCGTATCACTGTAAAGTGACTTTTAAGCAAAGAAGAAGATGGAGGAAAATTCAAGGTGACATTGTGATCAGCTTGCTTTGTTTTCCCAAACATCCTTGCTCAAATCTTACCCAAAGTCTTACCCTTTTGGTGTCCGCCGTGAATAACATAGCTGCAATAGACTTGCGCGATACTCCCTGTTTGTGTCAGAAGGGGTCTGACTGAGACAGATCCATGGAAGGGTACTGCTCATGATAATCTCAACTCCTCCAGGATTCAAGGAAAAAAAAGTAGTAGTTGCTTCCAGCTAGTTTCTTTGAATTTTACACTTGGTTTTTATGTTTAGCATATGATGAATTTAATTATTGGCTGATCTTCGCAATGTTTAAGGCAGTCATTTTTTTTCTGGGCTTACAGATGAGTATTAAAGCACAGCAAAATTAAGTTATTTGTCTGCCAGTGACTCATGGAAGGAATACACAAGTAGGAAATAGAGCTCACACTTATTCTTAGTGCCCGGAATATTTCATCCCGAGAATAGGCCCGTATACTCTGGTCCCTGAACAATACACTGTCCTTCTATAGGTTTTAAAAATAATTATTGCACAGATACAGAGTTGAGCTGATTGCCAAATATGATGGTAGACAGTTTTTTTGTGTTGCTTTTTTTTGGGTTTTTTTTTTTTTCTCTACAGGCATATTGACAGGAACCTGTGGTTTCCTTTACTTCCTCTAAAGTGTTAAAGAGAGCTCCATTGTTAAGACTATCAGACTGTATTCTGCATCTGTAGTTTTTCTAAAAAGGCAGCATTGAGGGATGTTTTTGTTGGTTTGGTTTTTTTGTTTTGTTTTCTTCTTCCTCTGTTTACTGTCTGTGAAAGGGGAAGTTCTGGAAGAGGAAGGGGGATAAATGAGTCAGGGTTATACTGGATTATCAAGAGAGAACTACCAGCAGCATCTATCATTTTTAGTCATGTTCCTGTGCCTTCTGGACCTCTTCGGAAATTCACATGTTTCTTCTGAAGTATTTCTTTTCCATTATTTGTCCTGAACTTAGTGAATTCCTGTGTCACTTGTCAATAGTTAATGGCAGAACTATAATCTGTCAAGGGGCTTTATGGGCAACTATGTATTTTGCTCATGGTAGCAAAATACAAACGGGAAATAATTTGGAAAGGGCTTTTTTCACAGAATGGAAGCCTGGGGCACAAAACATAAACGCTGACCTCTCAGAGAGCAGAGTGGAAGAGCTCGGAACATGGGTCTGGGCTTCCCTATTTTGTACCGGAATCACAAGACTCCATTCTGTCCCTTCAAATTACTAACATTTATTTTGTAGGATCCCTGTGTTTTACTGCAGCTTGAGCATATGAATCAGAAATCTGTTTTGAATATAACTAATATAACCAGGAGGGGTGCCATGCTTGACCTTGTGCTCACCAACAGGGAGGGGCTGGTGGGGGATGTGAAACTGAAGGACAGCCTTGGCTGCAGCGACCACGACGCGGTGGAGTTCAAGATCCACGGGGCAGCGAGGAAACTCCATGGCAAACTCTCAGCCCTAGACTTCAAGAAGGCGGACTTTGGCCTATTCAGGGACCTGATGGGCAAAGTGCCAAGGGAGGCAGCCCTGGAGGGAAGAGGGGCCCAGGAAAGTTGGTCCA
>JAAGAY010139105.1:7897-19999 GCA_011801015.1 Ardeotis arabs
GGTGAGAGAACAGCAGAGAGACCATCTGCAGAGGAAGATGGGCAATTGTGACAAGAGGTCAAGAACAGAATAGGGAAGAAGGAGCGGCAGAGCCAGGGGTCAGCGGAAGGACAGAGGCCATGAGTTGGAGGTGGACCCACTCATCCCACACGTAAGCTCCTTTCACTGAGGCAGCGGGGAGCAATTTCTGTGAAAAGCACCTACTGCAAGGAAGTCCTGACTCTTCCTGTGCCTTACAGACATGACTGAAACAGAGATACTTAGTCTCAAAACGAAAGCAGGCAAAGCGAAGTTACTGATGCGATGGGCACTTGACAATGAGGGCTCATGAACCAGGAGAGTGCTAGTTGTCCCTGTGAGTGATAGACACCATCAGATTCCCCAAACTGCATATGTGATCACCCCAAAGAGTTCCTTCATGTGATTACGATCAAATAAACTTACTTTAAAAATTATTTTAGTCTATAAGTATTTCAATAACCTAATGCAGCTTTGGAAGTTACTCTGCAGGAGTATTTAGATGTCCTAAAATGGTCTTATCCTTCTCCCTTGTCTTAGCTCTTCCTGCTCTACAAATTGCTCCCCTCCAAAAGGGACTGAAAAGCTTTGCTGCAAGACTTCAGCAACTTCAACTTCTCCTTCTATACTACAATTATTGCTGTCCAAAGAGGGGAAAAGTCACAATCCTCCTACAACAGTAATGAACATAGTTAATGACAGGAATACAGGCTGTGAAGAAGCAGTGTTTGCTCAAAACATTCAGTAAATCTTTTTGAATAACAAAATATTTGTTAAATTATTTTTAATGAAATGCTTACAAATACAGAAAGCTGTGAAATTCAGTAACTTCTTCATTAGTAATCACTGTCACTCTGAAATAAAAAAAAAGTGAATGGCATCAGTAGCTGAACACTGTAGCTGCTCCCAGTGCTTTGATCATCTAAAGCAATAGTATTTTTCTCTCTTTATGGCTTTTGCCCTTGGAAGTCAAGAGCTTCTGCCACTTAGCTCTCCACCTAAGGTGTTTGTATACTTTACTGTGTTTCATTTTGCTTTTTTTTTGGTCAATATTAAGGGGTTTTGTTCTATTTTGTTGTCTTCATGTAGTGCCTCATTAATGAGCATATAGAAGGAAGATCCCAGGCACTGTAACACCTAAAGCACACTGAAATTGGTGTCATGCCATTGCCTTCCTTGCTGTAAGCAACTCTCTCAAGCCTGTGATTGAAGATCAGCCAAAATATCTTCCAAAAAACTCCACCTCTTCCCCATTGAGCCTGCAAGAATTCAGGAAATATTCAGCTTTCAACTAGGAAATGAAGCACTATATTGCTGTTTCCCAAACTTTGTATATTCATGTTTCATCTACATTCTTAAGAAATGGTGTTCCCATAAAATACCATTGCTTGCTTCTTCTGGTCTCTTTATGCAGTTTTGACCAATTACAGTTTATCAACAAACCTTTCCTTTGGCCTTGCTTTATAAAGGGATGGACGTTAAAAATAAGAATAGCTTGTGGTTGTGGAAAAAGAATAAATACATCCATAACTAACATGATGATTTATCTGTTTGCAGAAGTTGCAGTATAGTTCTAGGTCATAGTTACAAACACATGGCAAAGGACCTAATAAGAAGTAAGAGCAGTGTTCTCATTATTTAAAATGACCATTGTTATAAGTATAAAAATCGGTAATAAGCTGTAGAGTTTGCATGAAATGGAAATAGAACCTTTTCTTTATGCAAACAGAGACAGTGTAATTAAGAAAAGACACTGTGACTGTCTTCAAGTTTGAACTAAGTTGCAATGCTCAGAAAAAAATTGGATGAAAAAAAGAAAAGAAAAAGATATCACTCAAACCAGGTAACTATTAGTGACAAGACAGTCCATAGTAACACCAGAGATTACTCTGGTCTCAAAGGACTGCTCTTCATGGCTGAACCACTTCAGGATCAAACTCCTTGAATAAGATAAACAGCTACTTTAGTTAAAACATGCGTCCATGAAGTAGTATGCTGTCCTTTAACTTTCATTGCTTTTGTGTGCACGGTTGGTAGGAAGGGGAAAGGAGGGGAGGGGAAGGGAGAGAACAGATTCCCCTCAAGAGTGGTGTGGTTTGGTCAAAAGCTCCAGACCTTGAAAATCTTTGCATACTAACATCTGAAACAGGTGGTTCTGGGCTCATTTTCTGAGCGTAAGTTGCTGTTGTGTCGACCTTATGCTCCTGAGCCTTCTCAGATGTGTAGCCAGGAGGGATCTGTCTGACTGTGTGTGATTTTTATATCTTTCAGCTAAATCACAGGTCCTACTATAAAACACACTCAGGGACAGCATGGGGAATTGTGACATTCCCTATTGGACTTTCCCACCATAAACCAGTAAATGGATTACACTGATCTGTGTAGTTTTTTTCATCTGTGATCACTAAAATGTAAAGAAGGTCATCATTTTAGTACTTAATAATATTCTTCATTTAATCAGCACTGCAAGCATAATTTATTGGAAATCTCATAGACTATTGTGAATAGAGATTTTCTGTGCCAATTACTGAGGGCTGAGAATAGGTAGGTACCTAAGAAAAGAAAATGAAATTCATATCAATGGACTGCAGAAAACTGGAGATGTAAACAGAGGGGGGCGGAATGCAAATAGCAATAGCGGGTAAAAGCAAGGGTATTGCTTCACATTTAATGACTGGCTGTGTTAAGGACCCCAGCCATCTCCTCTAGCCAATCATTAACTGCTTGAAAATATCCTCCCATTAGCTCTTATTGCTTAACAACAAGTTACTAATACATGTTTAACAATATTCATTATTTTTTTAACTGCCTCATAACAGCATCAGTGAGAGAACATGAGCAAATGAAAACCGCATCCACCAAGCTTTGAGACCCAGAGCAGTGACACAGCGGAGCTCCATTTTCTCCAGAGCAGCCGGGATGCCCACCTGCCTGCCTGCTAGCCTGCAGCGTTTTACCATGCTCATACACGGCCAAGCACGTGCTTTACCAGAGGTGCCCACTTCAGTGTGTGTGACCAGGCAGAAGGAGCAGAAGCCTGGTCTTTGAAACCTGAGCAGCGCAGATTTAAAGGGATGCTGAGCATTCAAACTCACACTTGTTTGTAAGAATAGTAGATAATGGTACAAGTAAGTGCCCACAAAGTTTTTGGGGATTTTGGTTTTGGGTTTTTAAAAAAATTATTATTTTTTCCCAACTCTGTCCTTTCAGTTGGTGTGTATCATGTCTTTGGAAACAGTTTGAATTCAGAAAAACAACTAAAACTACGGGTTTGGTATAAAAACACATTGTTTAAAACACAGGCTGTCATGAGTTTAAAAGTTAAGATTTCTTAAAATTATGTTAACTGATTTCCAGCCGGATAAACAGAAGTGCACAAAGCTGACTAACTTGTAGGGAGTACGTGGCCACGAGCCTGCAGATCTGCCCTAATGGTATGTTTATGTCTCACATTGACTCAGAAGACCTGTAGGCAGAATTTGGCCTGTTATCTGAGGAAGTGAAAGCAGACAATTTATTGCAGTTAGATCCTCAAAACCAGATTCACAATTATCAAATAACAGAATCTGTTAGTTCTGCTGCCTTCAGTAAAATAACAGATCTCCATGGAAATAGGATTACAGGAGAAACCATATTAGATTAGGGTTCATCTGGCTCAATTTCCTGTCTCTGACAATAGCCAATACTTCAGAGGAGGGTGGCACAGAGTTTTATATGTACGTATTTTTTTTTTCTCTAAATGTGTAGAACCTAGCTGTAAAAGCATCCTGCTTTTCTCCTGCTCCTTGCTTCTTCCTTTCACTTTTCTCTTGCATATCTTTGGCCCTTTTGTCTCTTGATGTGTGATACCTTCTGAATTTTGGGTTTAACTGGGGAAGTTGTTGAATGTTTGGGCTATATCTGAATCACATGGGACTGGTTAATGATGTCTGGAATGTAAAAATATGGCACAGTGAATTTCTGGAAGCTTGAGATTTGTCTACTCTCTTGGAGTGCTGTTGTGGCTACAATGTCCTGCACATGCATACATAGTATTGTTATTTTGTATCTGCAGACTAGTAACTCACAAAAACTCACAGAAACATCCTCTAAAAATAAAGCCTCAATAATCTTACAATAAACTAAATCCAGGACCAATAAATAATATTATATTCTGTATACAAGATAGATGCCGTCCATCTTGTGTATTGAAGATCATGAACAAATTTCCTGAGCGTAGCAGCTGGTGCTATCTGATTAACCACAGCTAAAAAACTCCATCAAAGACCTTTTTATATCTGCACCCTGATCTTTTGTTGTGACTGATGATCATGAACTAATCAGTATGAGGTGTCAGCAAGGAGTTCAGTAATCAGGTATATATGTTGTTTGCATTGCACAGATCTGCTTTCCTCATCTTTGGACCACAAGTTATGCTGGGAATCAAAAACTGCCATTGCTTGGGGATCATAGGACACCAGCGCTGAAGGCATACCTCATTCCCTCCAAGCAACAAAGATAGTCTTTGTATTTTTTACCATAATATTTTTTTTTTAGTTAGTGGAAAACCAAATGAAATAGAGTGTGGCTGGATCTGCAGATATTTAAGACAGACAAAAATGAATCTTACTTTGGGGCACTGTTTGAGACCCTTTTCTTTTGGGGATTTTTTTTTGGGGGGCGGAGGGGGCAAAAACTTTTTTCTTGTTGGCTCCTATAGCACACCTTTGACCCAAAGCACATGGAAGAACTGTCCCCTGCGCTTGCATTGCAACCTCATTGACCAGCAGTTTAATACAGAACAACGCGACCATGACGCACATACTAGGAGCTGTAGTATCACTTACTTGCCCTAGCAGCATACTGATTAATTATACACAGCAGGACATCTTAAATGCTGCCAAAATATGTTCTTGGAGTAGCTATAAAATAGTAACTTGAAGAGTTAGTGACAAATCAGTATTACCTTCTGGGCTCAGACTGAGGAGAAAGGGCAGCTCCTTATGGATTTTCCTTTGTTCTCCCTAAATATAACCTCTAGATCCAACATGGCAATGTTTTGTCTTACCAATGTATGTGCTTCTTTCTTGGTAAATAATATTTTAATGCCATGTGTAGCTAACGTTTTAAAGACAAGTCATTAAAGAAACAAATTTTAATTCTAGATTTCCACAGACTTTTGGGGATTATAATGAATTAAAACATAATAAAAAGTAACCTGATTAAGGTTATTAAGAGGTTATATCATCTTTAAGCCATACCTCTCTTGAAGAAGGCTCATGAAAGGAGGAGTGTCTGTCAGCTGAGAGGTCTGCAGTTCGATTAAAAGCATGAAAAAGAGCCACACATACTTTCCCACCTGGAAGGATAAGACAAAGATTTACTGTCACTGAATGTACGAAAAGTCCTTGTCTTCTGTGCAGCTTAGGCTTGAGCATGTCCAATTCATTTTTTCATGTCCAGCTATGAATGAAATAGGGAGAAATTACTATGATTTCTTCACTTGTTTGAATTAGAGTGTTTGTTATGAAGGCTGTTAACACATCAGAAATGAAAGACTTTTAAATTGAGAAATAGGAAGCTGATTATCATCTGCTGGATTTCTCCAGGATCATTGTATCATGCTGAAGCAATGAGAAATCAGTGAAAAGCCGCTAAACCAGCCATTCTGCTGTGCATGCAGAAAGCCAGCATCCCTGAGCAAGCCTCATAATATCTCATCCATTTATTAGAGCTCACCAAGTAAACTAACAGCTACGTCAGTCCTGCAGCAGTTTTTAGGAGGCCACTACTCCGTGAACCTGAAACTCTGACTGCTGACAAGTTGCTTGAAGCAAAAGAGTTATTAAGAAGCCACCTTCCCTGTAGCATCCCTGCTTCTGCTGCCACCCCCAGCTCAGCGCCTCCATCTGTCTGGCTGTACCGTGGGGCGAGCACACCAGCAGGCTCTGTTCACAAGGTCCAGTATGCTGCTGAATTTCTCCTCAAACATCCTGTACTGCAGGGACTCCTTCCTCCAAGTGCTGCATGTTGCAGTCAGCCCTGTGAGTTTGACAGGTGTGGACTTGACTCTGTTTATAATTGTTCTGGTTTCGGCAGGATGGAGTTAATTTTCCTCTCAGTAGCCCAGGTGTTTTGGATTTCATATGTGAAGAATGTTGATAAACACCCTGAAGTTATGAGTCCTTGCTAAATTGGCCAAGGACACTGTCCAGCTTTCCAGGTCTTGCTAATGTGCAGGTGCAGGAAGCTGGGAGGGATACAGACAGAACAGTTGACCCAAACTGGCCGAAGAGAGTATTCCATGCCATAAATGCCACCCTCAGTATATAAGTGGGAGTTGGCCAGGGGGCACGGCTCTCTCTTCCTTGCTGTGTCCCTCTTGCTTCTTTGCTGACTGCTCGGTTTCTTTTCTGTGATCGCTGCTCAGGATGGGCTGTATTGGGCATTGGGACGTCAGATGGTGAGAAATTGTACATCGTTCATTTCGTATATTTTAGTATCCCTATATTGTGTTATTATTGTAATTTTTCTTTGCTATTCTAGTAAACTGTCTTCATCTCAACCCATGAGTTTTCCCTTCCTCCCAATTCTCTCCCCCATCCCACTGGAGAGAGGGAGGGAAAGCGAGCAACTGTGTGGTGACTCAGCTAAACCACAACCATAATGAAGATGCTATTCCGTTGGTTGGGGTAAAGTGATTTTTTTTCAGCCAAAGATTTAAAAGATTTTGTAGGAAAACCTTCTTGTCTTTTTCAGTACGCTTTTTAGATGATCCTGTGATGCAGCCATTGCCAATATTCAGCTTCAGGAGAGGTAAGTGAAATATTTTTCACCTCTGACTCTTTTCTCTCCATTTACAAATACCCTTGATAAAATACTTGAACTAGGCGTTTACTGGACGCTCCTCCCACGTAACCTCTGCTTTTTTGTTCACATGTCCTTATCTATTTTCGTATTTCCTGTTGCAGGCCACCAATTGCATGAGTTGTACATTGTGAAATTACAGGTATTACGCATTCCCTTGGGAGAGGGAGTACAAAGTAAGTTGAATAATTTTTTACTTAATTTCTTGAGTCATTTTTTACTTAATTTCTTAACTATTTTCTTTTATGAATAATCACTGTCATAGCAACTCACCCTTTCCATCCCTTTATAGCTGTGACTGGCATGTTTGCTGAAGCTGAAATGCAAGGAAAGTATTCATACCTCTTCCTGGAGACTTGATGCATTCATCCCAGCATCCTGGCTGTTAGTTTGACTAGAATATCAGAGCATGTTTCAAAATGTTTTTAATACCACTTTTAGATATACTTCCAAAAGGGCTAACTACCTTTTGCCCACGTTAATGTACGATAAGGAGGCAGGAGACAGAGAAGACCAGTGTGTGTCACTTAAAAGCAATACCTTATGCATTGTAGGTTAATAATTTGTAATTGTGCTTGGCCAGTTGCGCAACATCTTATCTGAAGGAGAAAAATTACTTTCTGACTCCCACAGAGTGTCATTTTATGCCCTAACACATGAGAAACCTCCACTGCTATTTGCTTAAAGAACTCATTGTTTTCTTCCAATCTTCTACTTTAATCAATTGGAATTAAATATTTTCTGGTGTGCCCAGCAGTCAAAGGATGCACTCGCATTTACCTGGCCTCGGATCTGGCACCATCAGTGCATTCTGTGTAATTGCAGTGTTTTATCCTATTTATAAAAACATTGTATGCTTTTATCTACCAAGGGTGGCATCCAGGAATGCTACATTTGTGCTTTAAACAGAGACACCAAAAAGACTCAGAAATGCTAAAGATGAGAGTACGTTTTACTGCAAGCATGACAGTAGCAAGTTACAAAACTTATTCATCTTTAGCCCTCAATGGTGGCATGCTGCTATAGCTATAGGAAAGGATGTGCAGGGGTAGGGAGCCGTGATATTCCAGCTGTGCTCCTGTAACTCAGATATTTACAGCTGAGATAACTAGTCCTCTCGGTTATTCTGCGTTTTAACAAAAACAGTGAAGATAGCTGCTGTCTAGGCCCCGTGTCTGATTGCTATGAACTGATCACATAACCTGTGTTCTTTCAGCAGCATTGTTCACGTGAATTACTAACTTTAGCCATGAAACTGTGCAGTCAATTGCAGAACTCTCTTATCTCATATAATAAATTAGGTTTATTAAACCAAGCCTTAAAATAACTGTCTCATTTGAAATTTAGTCTTAGGGTTTCAGGTCATTTTTTTTTCGCAAATTAACCCAAAACCACTACTGGTGCGAGTAATGTTGAGAATGATGTACATTTTCTTTGCTATGGGCCAAATCTTCAGTCCAGCTGACGGTGCCTGTGCGGGATGTGTATATGGAGGTAAAGCAGAAATGCCTCATGCCCACATTTCCTGGAGGTGCCCAGTGCCTATGAGCACTGGGAATGCTTGGCTAGTGCAGCGGGAGGGGGTATGTGTTCTCTTGGAGCACCCCAGGTTGTTCGTCCCTTCATCTCCCCTCTGCTGGGTGCAGGGTGTAGATATAGAGGCCTCCTTGATTCTCAACATCTTTAAGGTTATGCAAATTTTGAATGTAACTAAGCTGCCTTTTTTCTTCCAGCTGATGGTTTTACTCTGAGCACATCAGTCCAGAGAAACCTGTAGAAGAGAATGAAGGTGGAGACTTTGTGCACATCTGAAGCTGCTGTCTCTAGACAGCTTTCAGGTCCACGGAGCCAGAACTGCACATCCACGGTAGGTGCTGGATTAGAGGGTTTTGTTTTACAAAAGAAACAAACACAAAGCATTTTAGCTGGTCTCAGACACAGAGTGACATTAAATAGCTCTCCACCTGCAGCCTAGTTAACATACTTAGTGTCATACCATTATGCTTCTTGTTAAGAATATTTAAAAGCCTGACAGACTCAGCATTTCTGCTTCCTCATACAGGAAAGAACTCAGAAGAAAAAAAAAAACTGAAAGTTTTTATTCAGTACAATGCCAAAACTCCTTAATTCTAACATGAAAGGACCACAACCTTCCCCATGGTGAAAGGGTTGTTCATTTTGTTCATACTGCATGTACATAACGTTGTTTCTAAGGCTACCAACAAGGTCATCTCTTTGGTTTTCGGTTTGCATTTTATATTAAGACCTGAATCGAGACCATTAGCTCATTTCACTTAGGCCAGCAAGGACAACTACCTTTTTTTTTTTTTTTTCCTCAGGGTACTGGAGTGGACAGGACACCCAAGACTGGGAGAGGTATTTAGTGGAATTTAGAAAGAAGTGTTTAAGATGCTCTCGAGAATATGCGATGTCCCATTAAATGTAGCCATTGTCGACAAAATAGCAAGTGCCGAGGCTGATTTTTATGGCTTTAGGAATGTTCCTAGAAATGCCAATTCAGTATGTCTCTTTCTAAACTAAAATTAGGAGTAGAATAATAAGACCATGATTCTAGTGTTATATAATAGTGACATAACACTGTGACAGAAAGTGACATAGACACATAAAGAAAACACATTTTTTTCTAATCTACCAGAATGTGTTATCCAACCAAACAACATATTTTAACTGAATTTCTGAAAAGAAATCTCCTTGGAAAATGCTGCCTGGAAATAGCCACGGGAGGACACAAGAAGGGACTGGAAGCTGTTTAAGTAAAGGAGAACAATGAAAAGAAAAAAACATTATGAACCTGGAGAGAGTTAATGTGTACATATATATTTATTTGGGTGGATTTCCAGGCTTCATAGCAGGACTAGAAATTTGTTTATTTTTCCTGTATTTTAGTTAACCAAAATGCATATGATACTTGTAAGTAAAAAAGACAGTAAAGAAAACTGAAATGTTTCAGAAAATTCAAGATCAAAAAAGCAGTAAGGAAACCAGTAAAATTTAACAAATTTAGCTGAATGGTCAGGATAATGGTTTAGTGCTGACAAATGTAATGTAAGAAGGAATAATTTGAGTTACATCGCTGTTGTCACTCAAGAGAAGGCCTGTGCCTTATACTGGATGGTTCAATGAAAATCTCTGCTCTATATGGAGCAAGGGTCAAAAAAAGCAAACAAACTGTTAGAATGCAAAAGTCTTTTAAGAGAAATAATGCCAAAAATCTTATAATGTCATTAAATAAATCAGTGGTATGCCCTGACCTGGAGAGTACTATATTCAGTTGTGGTTATTCTATCTGGAAAAGAATGTATCAGAAATAGATGAAGTACAGAAATGGGCAATGTAAATAATTACAAGCATGAAAAGCCCTTAATTTCAAGACAGATTGAAAAGTTTAAAATTATTTTGATGAGAGAGAAGATGGCTTAGATGGGCCACTAGTGATAATGCCTACACTATTGTTATGGTTTTGTTTAGTGAGGGGGGGCCTAAGGTGGAAGCTTCTGTAGGAAACTGCTAGAAGTCGCTCCCCTTTTGTTTAGTGGACTCGGCCGGGCCTAGGGCGGACCTGCTGCTGGCCAAGGCCGAGCCAATTGGTAGCAGAATGTCCCGTGATAATGCCTCTGCGATAACGTATTTAAGAAGAAAAAAACAGAAAAAAAAAGAGAGAAGACAAGATGTGAAGAAACTGAGCGGGGGCAGAGGCCCAGAGGGGGAGGCGCAGGCCTCGTGGGCCTTGCAGGCCTCACCCTCTGGCCTCTCGCCAGGTGGCTGACCGGGCCTAACTCGGCCCAGCCCGGCTGCAAGAAGTGGAGAGGAGATGAGATGGGTGATGTGAAAAGATCCTGAGAGGCGTCTGCCAGCCTGTTGTGAAGAACGAACTTTTCTTGTGAGAGAAACAGCTGCAGACGCCAAGGTCAGTGAAGAAGGAGGGGGAGGAGTAATGCGGCTCCTGGCCAAGATTCCCCTGCAGCCTGTGGCGATGACCATGGTGGAGCGGGTTGTCCCCCTGCAGCCCATGGAGGTCCACGGAGGAGCAGAGATCCACTTGGAGACCGTGAAGGACCCCACACTGGGGGAGGTGGATGCTTGAAGGCGGCTGTGGCTCCTGGAGGGCCCGCTGGGGCAGCCGTTCTGGAGAGACTACACTCCGTGGAAGAGATGACCTACGCCGGAGCAGTTTCGCGAAGGACTGTGGCGTATGGGTGGGACCCCACACTGGAGCAGGGGAGGAACGTGAGGAGTTCTTCCCCCGACTATGAAGCAGCGGCGTACAACATCGCGTAATGAACTGACCGCAACCCCCATTCCCTCTCCCCCCCCCACCCTGTGCCGCTTGGGGCGGGAAGGTAGTAGAGATAATGTTAAGCTCGGGAAGAGGGAGGGGTGGGGAGGAGGTTTTTTGTTATCTTGTTCTCTGTCTCATTATCCTGCTAGTTAGTTTTAGTAATAAATGAATAGTTTTCCCAAGTCGAGTCTGTTTTTGCCCGTGACGGTAACTTTAAGGATTTCTCCCTGTCCTTATCTCAAACCTCGAGCCGTTTTTCTTCTATTATCTCCCCCTGTTCTCTCGGAGGGTGGGGGGAGTGAGAGAGAGACTGCGTAGTCTGGTCCCGATCCGGGCTAAACTACGACAACTATACATAGGAGAGATTATTTATTTAGAAAGGCAACAAGTTTAGAGTATGTGTAATGAAGTTAGTAATTTTTGCAATACATAAATGTCTTCAGGAGCTTATTGCAACTTGGTGACTAAGACTTCAGCTGAATGCAGACTTCAGGTAAATACATATTTAAATAAGCATACCATCTGTGTTGCAGTCCATGGGATTTAAAATATTTTTGAAGAGTTACAGACTACCCTGAGTGTGAACATTAGCCGAATTGTAAATAGGAGAGTTAAGAAGAAACCTTTCCTATGGACAGGTTATTTCATAAATGCTTACTACAGGGCTTCTGACACCTCTCCCTTAAACACATCTAGTACAGGCCAGTGTCAGAGAGGATATCTGAGGAGAGGGACCACTGCTCTGATCCAGTGTGTCAATTCCTATGTTGAATCGATGACATAGAGATGAAAGGTTCGATATCCCATTATCAGTCTCTTGAACCATCCAATTCTCCTCCTCTTCCCCATTCAGCTATTGATTAAATTAAATGCAGCAAGGTAAATGGAGACAGGAAAGAAATTCCTTATCTTAGTATAGGTCTTTGTCTATGTGCTTT
>JAAGAY010139106.1:0-14042 GCA_011801015.1 Ardeotis arabs
CGACCTGATCTAGTGGGGGATGTCCCTGCTCCTTGCAGGGGGGTTGGACTAGATGACCTTTGAAGGTCCCTTCCAACCCTAACCATTCTATGATTCTATGGTTCTATGATTCTGTAATGTGTCAGCCTGTTTGACCAATGCCTGTTTATGATTTTCTAAAGAATCATATATAAGCTCTTTGCCTTCATCTTCAAATTCCTTCTCATTTTTATACTACCTATCATTTCCACTGAGCTCTGTCTCCATTTAGACCATAATGTTGGCTTCCATCACTCATTTGTGAGATATTTTTAAACAAGGTCCTCTGTGATTTTTTTTCCAAGCATCTGCCACACAACCTCATTATCTTCCTTCAAATCCCTCATTAAAACTCTCTTGCTGTGATATCTAAAAAAAAAAAAAAGAGAAAATATTTAAGCTAATAATGCACTGCCACACTTTCTCTCATACTGACCAACATTGCCTCATTGTTTCCTTGTGCTCCTTTAGCAGCCTGGATCCATGTGTTGTCTCTTATCTTATATTTGAATCATAGCCTCCTCATGTGGTCCTGGTTTATGACTTAGAGCTCTTTGGTGCTGATAATATAAATAATAATCAGAAGACAAGGCTTTTCCTTCTCATTATACTTTGCTAGCTCCTGAAAACATGTTCACACTTCCCTTTTGTGTTAGTTTCTACCAAGCCATTGTAGAAAGCGCTATAATATAATCTCAGAGTCCTCTCTCCCTTTTCAGAAGGGAACACACAAGTGAAGGACCAATTCATCTTCTATTCAGAAAAAGTATTTGAAAAGGAGAACTATGGGTAAGAGGAAAAAGCTCATGTTTCAGCATATTTTTTTACATAAAGGACAGAGAAGTTCAACCTCATTTTCTCTCCATCCTGTTCCTGCCCCTTAGGGTGCTCTTCATAACTAAATAGGATTGTCTTTAAGGAAAGGATGAGGTCTTTCCTGCGGATTAGTGATTTCATTTCTTCCTTCCCTGACTGCCACTGCCTGCTGGGTACAGTCCAAGTTCCTGTTGCTTTTGAAGGCACACACTCCTGCTCTGACATTTCCCATGGAAAGGGAAGTGTTTTCCTTCAGGAAGGGATTTTTTTTTTCCCACTGATGATGGAGAATAGAATGAAAAGCAAATGTTTTTCTCATCAAACATTTTACAGCCTCCCAGCTCAGCATTATTTCCATGCTCAGGTCTTAAAGTTATTTGTAGTCCTTCATAATAATTACACCCAAAGTAGTTCTGCATCTGCATTAAAAGGAGCCCTTCCTATGAATGAGCCTCCTCTGCACAGATGTCAGAATGACAGTGAAGGTTGATGTTCCCAATTTGGCTTTTAAGTCCTCTATGTATATAATATATCCTTAGCCACTGTATTTCCCCTTTTATACTTTGTCTCTTTCTGTCCCTTTTACCAGACTTCATCTAACACTCAAGCATTGCTTAAGGAACAATCCCTGTTCACACAGAGGGTAGTTATTTCTCCAGTCTGACACATTATTGCTGTGGTTACTACACAGAGATGTAGAAATTACTTTAGACAGAAGTACAATTCACTAACATGTTCAGCTGATGATTGTCTATCATCTGGAGAAAAACTTTAGCACCTTTCTAACAAGAGATATAAAGTGTTCAAAGAGAGCAATTTTCAACATATGAGAAAAATGCATAAATCTATATCCCTATCAAAATATCCACAGACATCAATAAATCATAGAGAAATTACTCATTTTTGCATGTAAGTGGTCCATTTTGACATCCATATGTTCTATATAGACAAAAACACATGAAGTCATAGACTTTGCATTGCTCAAGTGAGACAGGACTTTGGGAAAACTTGATACTAAATTTCAACTCTATATTTCCATTTTGTAAACAAAGAACACTAATAAAGCAAGCTGACAATTTATATGAGTTATGTTCATGAAAGACTAAACTCTGCATCCCATCATTTCAATCCATCTGAGTTACAGGTAAATGGTTTAATTATGAGAATTTAAGCAGTCGTAGAGATTTAGTAGTTCATTAATCCCGTAGCACATCCACGGGAGGTAAGCCTGGAACTGCAGCTAAAGCACTAGGCAGAGCCAGAGGCTATTCTAGCGCGGAAGCAGTCTGGAGACAACATGGAGCAGGTGTAATCTTCACCTCTTCAAGAAGTAAAGTTTTTGACCTTGCAGAACCACATGAAGGATAATTTAAGTGAGCTGAAGAAATGTAAGGTAACAACAGATTAAGATATTAAACCATGTTTTAGATTATTTGTGTAATAATACCAATTACAAAAAAAAAAAACCTTAATCAAAAAAGGAAAAGCAATACTGTCATCATGTAACAAATGAAGTTAAGGAGGAGAATCAATTACCTGATCTACAGTCTATGGACCCAATTTAAAGTTATGCACCATTTACGAAGATCTTTTGAATAATTCACTCAGGGGGGGAAAAGTTCAAAAACTGCTGTCCAATAAAGCACAAAGCTTTACAGTTCATTTAAGCTATGTTTCTTTATGCACAAGTGGCCATATCTCCATTATGAATCCAAGGGTGCACAATCACAAAACAAGGTGGACTGTGACAGAAGGGGACATGACCTGTTCCAGTACACAAAATGTGTGCGTTACCAGTGCTCATTTAGTTGAGGAAAAGTAAAGTAGGTATTAAATGTCAAAGAGCCTGATGTAGCCTTAACTTAAAATAAATGCTCATTACTTTTGAGGATTTTATTCTGAGCTTTGCTGCAATAGAAATAAAGGATGAGGAGAAGAAGAAATAAATGTAACCACTTAGAGAAATTGCCCAAGACAAGATATTTGTGCTAAACCTGAGACATGCAATTTGCAGGTTTTGTGGCCCCATGTTGTTTTCAAACATGTTACTGACCTACAGAGTAACATAAATCATCACTGATAATGGCTATTGATTACTTAGATTTTGGAGGAAATAATATGTAGCAAACCTATATATAAGTGGACAATGCAAATCCAATGGGACAATTTCATAAATTGGGCAAAAGCAACTGAAGAGGTTTTCTGAAACTCAAGTACAAATATTAATTTTATGAACAAAGAATTGTCAGAATCTTACATCACACCATATACTACAGTGCCTGGAACCACTAGGTAGAGAGGAGACTGGATCAGCTGAAAGATCGTACCACCATGGCATCTTTAGGAATTTTCAAGGAAGAAGAAATTTCAAGGAAAACTGTAGTAATATTATCTTTTATATTTGGCAATGGCGTAAGCACTGCCAGAACATACTGTCCCAGTCTGCTGTCTACATTTCAAGAGAAATGTTGATAAACTGTACTCAGTTCACAGAAGAGCCTTGAGCATGCTTAGCAGATCAGAAGATCTATTCACAGCTAAATACTCCAAGAGCTCAATACTTTTACAGAAGATTAGGAATTATTTGATCTACAGCTTAAAAGAACATATATGAGAAACAAAAATTTAGTAATAGCTTCTTTGATCTACAGCAGAGCACAATTTTAAGGAGACATCCCCAAAAAATTCAGAAAAATGCAGATAATTATAAGAATAAAAACCATCAGCTTTGGAAAAGACTAGGAATTAGAAAAGTGGAACATCTGATCTTACGTAGGTCAAAAGTTCCCCAAACTGTTTTAGCACAACTGAAACAGAGTTGTGCACACGTCACAGTCTTCTCAGAGATAAGATATAGAGAAATATATAAAAATCTACATTCATAGTGGAAGAAAGACGATAAGACATGAAACAGGAACAGTTAACATGTTACCAACAGAAATACCTTTGAAGCCATTAGTGGAAAAACATGCAATTAAGATTAAAAGCAGATAGCTCAGAAGTGACTTTGTCAATATATCTACTTTCACCAGAGAAAAATAAAGATTATTAGATAGTGAATGCTCTGAGTATCTTCAACAGCTGTAGGATGTCTTATAATTTGTACAGTTTTAGCACAGGAAATGAAGAAGTAAAAAAAAAATGGAAAGAATATAAGTGTTTCATGATTGTGGAACTAGATTAATTTGAACAGATTTTGTAAAGTGCCTTTACAGGGTTTTTTCTGCTATGACTACTCACAAACATCCATGAATAGCACAGATGGGATTACTATCAGCTAGACTGATCAGGCACTTAGTAAGTCAAGACAGAAATCTTTGTCTCTTGGCATCAAAAACCTAGAGGGAGGCAACTATAACTCATATGACTGTCTTGTAAGACAAATGTAAGAAAATAATTGACATAGTAGACAAAATGCAAAATATATGAGTATATATATAAGAAATTTTCTTTAGGTAATCCAAACTGCGCATACATGCGTATGACATAGGAGGCTAAAGAAACTGGGTTCAATCTGGAGAAAAATCTAAGGAAGAACCTAATTGCCAGATTTCTACTACCTAAAAGGAAGGTACAGAGACCATGGAAACAGGATTTTCTAGGAAATTTTGTGTGAAGACAAGAAGAAACAATCACAGAGAAATTCCTGTTGAATATGAGAAAAAAACATCCTCACCATGAGAGTAGTCAAATATGAGGACAGATGCTTGAGAGACTGTTATGTCTTCATTTGCAACACGGGACTAAACACAGCCCTGATCAACCTGATTAACTTCAAAGTTATCTCTGCTATGAGCAAGAAGTTGGGGTAAATGACCTCCAGAAGTCAAAAACAAAAGACCAGACTGTGGTTATGCAAGCCCTCCTTCAGATCAGAAATAAGCATAACAAATTGCAAAGTTAAATATAGATTGAAAACAACTACATATATTAAAAAACAGTTACAGAATCTGAGAAAGAAGAGTTGACGCTGAGAAACAGGATAATCTTAGTAGATTTTATGTGATAAGCTGAGAGGCAGAGGTAATTATTATCTGATTATTAGCTAAGAAATATTGGGAAGTTGGTGTAAAAAGGATGATCAGTACTGTTCCATGAAATCTGTAGCTACACGGGCTAGCTTTTTAATATCCAATGGCATTAGAAATTTTGCTTTCCAAAATTTTCTTTTGAAGCTAATTCATACTTTTCCTTTGAGCATCAGGACTGAAAGGTCAGAGAGGGAGGGATTATTTTGTGAGAAGTATTCCCCCACTGGAAAGTGGATATTTATATCCATTATTTATTTTCTGCAGAAGTTTATTCAAGTGTAAATTTGTTGTTCAATTTTACCAGTTCACCTCCCCAGTTTCCATAAGGGCATTTGGTGTGCTAGGTGAAATATATTATACCTTGGGAAATTAAAATACAAGATTCAGGGCTTTCAATGTTTCCTTTGGAGGAGATACTTACTATGGTGTGATGGTGAGCATTGGAAAATTGTACATTTGTTCATCAGGCAAGAGTGGGGCTATTCAAAGGATTATACTTTGTAGAGAATTTGCGTCTGATAACTGAGTTTAGGGAGGCTGAGACTGTGCAACAATTTTACAAGAGTATCAATGCATGAAGAAAAGAACATCAATAATGAGAAAATCTGATAAAAGATAAAAATGGAAATAATTTTATTACAAGGAATGCAACTATAGAAATATGGTAGGAGTACTCAGACAAGCTCCATAAAGAGAATGACAAGGCTAACAACAAATGGCCACTTTCCAGGCAGCTGAGCCAAATTTTGAAGAGATTCAAGAGGCAATCAGAACTCCTAGGAATAACAAGCGCCAGGTGTCGACAGCATTGCTGCTGAAATGTTGAAAACAAGAAGCTGTAATCTTAGAGACCTCCTCCAATAATTTGTTTGATATGGAGGTCTGTGAAAACGCTAAAGGAACTGAAGAAAGCAGGCATATTTCTAATTTCAAAAAGGAAGACAAAATGTAAAGAGACAGTCGCTTTCTCTACTTATTATGATTCACAGAATCCTAGCTTATAGATTTTTATATAGATTTTGCCCTTACAGGCAACAAACAATAGGAGAATGCAAGTGTTTCCAGGCATATATAATATTTCATAAATCTCATCTCTACATATCGGACATTTTCAATGCTTCAGTGACAAAGAAAAATTGTAGTATGATCAGCATACATATTTTAAATAGATTTTAAGAACTGTGTGATAGCATTTGCCAACATGGTCTTTGTACTGCAGTGAAAGAGCTACCTAATAAAATTATTAGGGTGGTACAATTGTGTGTATATGATTTAAAAGTAGACTGTGGAATGGGAAAGCCCTGTGCAATTTTCCAGCAATATGGGGTTATGAAAGGCAAAACTATGTGTGGAAAAGGAACCTGTAGGAAGTTTATGAAGAACGTAGGGTAGAAAAAAAAATTAGGTCTCAAACATATTCAATAGCAAAGCATACAGTCAGGATTCTGGGAAGACATTTCAGTCACAAATCTCTTGGAAAACCACTCTTATACTGCTATTGCATAACCACATAAAATGCTGACCAAGGAGGAAGCAGAAAAATATGGCAAGTGCTACTACGAATCTTTAATGTCAAGGTGATGAAAGACGAGAAATAAGAATCTGAGCTTGATTCATCACAGTGATATTCCAGTTTTATAATAGTTGGCCTTCATTGAAATTGATAGTTTCATGAGTATAATTTCAATAGTGAGTCAGGCTCAGTATAAACTCAGTAGTGAGTTGCATTTATTCATTGAGCTAGAGCTTCCTTTGTTATGGTTGTTATTTATGGCCTGCCCTTGGAGTCATACCTTGTTTGAGGTACGTTTCTGAATTATTGTCAGACTTTTCTTGATACTGTACTTCATTACATTAAAATTTTGCTGATGGCTGATTTTAATATTCATATGCATGATGCAATTACACTTTGTCTTTATTCTGTTTTAATTTAATTAAAGTTACCTACCTGAATCATTTTTGCCTTCCCTTTTGCTTTCAATGCTTTCAATGACCATTTAATGACCCTGTTCTTTATCTAGTAATTATCGCTCTAGGCAGTTGTTAGATCCAGTTAGATTGAGTCCCTTTGTTACTAGTTTTGATTTGACAAGTCGTATTGTTATTTCAAAATGAGCAGAAGAGGGACCTGATACTCTTATTGGAGCTTAGCATATCTTGCTACAGATAATTTCTTATTCTTGTTCATTTTTAATAAACAACAACTAATAGGAAGAAAGTTGCAAATTGGCATCTCTGGGCCAAAAGAGGGGTAAATGGGTCATTGACCAGGGCTATCATATAGGGTTTCATTATTATAAGATTTTCTTTAAGAGGCGAAGTTTACCCCTGCTCTCCTTTCACAGATCATCAATAGCTTTTTAATAAAAAAAAAATAGCTGAAGGTAGTATCATTTATCTAAGGCTATATAATGATCATTACTAATGTTTCCTGAATACAGTGTTATAACTGAAAGATATCTGTGTTGGTTCTTTTATTTATTTGCTCTTTCTGCCTATGTTAATGTCTGGCTACTGTGTTATGAAAATTTCAGCTGAATATTACAGTTGAGGAAAGAATTGAGATGTCTTTCAAAATAACAAAATAAAACTCAGCTCCTTCTAGTCCTTCCTTAAAACAAATACTGAATATCAACTTACAGAATGTCACAAAATTCAACAAATCCAGCCTTTGTTGAGTTAAGAAGAAAAAGAAATCAGAACCTAATTGTGTACCAGTAAGATTTTTCTAATCCTTCAGCATTCAAATCGGAAATTGCTCCATTAATTCTCTTCCTTTAAACTTATACATTTTCAGAAATACTGTTTTAAATGCACATCTAAAAACATAAATTGTATTGTACGTACAAAAATGAACTGTACCTGCAAATAAGCAATGCCGTTTATGAACAAAGGTTAAATATCTTTCTTGACAGAATCAACTCAATGAAATCAACTCTACACTGCCCTGGTGAGTCCCCACCTGGAGTACTGTGTCCAGTTCTGGAGCCCCCAACATAAGAAGGACATGGACCAGTTGGAGAAGGTCCAGAGGAGGGCCACGAAGTTGATAAGAGGGATGGAGCACCTCTCCTATGAGGACAGGCTGAGAGAGTTGGGGCTGTTCAGCCTGGAGAAGAGGAGGCTCCGGGGAGACCTGATAGCGGTCTTCCACTACCTCAAGGGGGCCTACAAGAAAGATGGGGAGAGGCTGTTCAGTAGGGCCTGTTGTGACAGGACAAGGCGTAATGGTTTTAAAATAGAGGGAGGTAGATTTAGATTAGATATTAGGAAAAAAAATTTTCATAATGAGAGTTGTAGATCACTGGAACAGGTTGCCCAGAGAGGTGGTGGATGCCCCATCCCTGGAAACATTCAAGGCCAGGTTGGATGAGGCTCTGAGCAACCTGATCTAGTCGGGGATGCCCCTGCTCCCTTGCAGGGAGGTTGGTCTACATGACCTTTGAAGGTCCCTTCCAACCCTAACCATTCTATGATTCTATGATTCTAAAACAAGAATAAATATAAATACTTGTCAGGCTGTTGCGGCATCTAAAGAAGTAGGTTCCGTCTGTGCACTAAGGTGTGAGGAAGATGTGTATCCAGAAAGCAAAAGCAAATGAGCACCTACACATCTGATAATCCTACTGTGCTTAACCATATTTGTAAGCACTTAAAAGCCTTTGTGTTTTTAGTTCAAAGTCATTTGTTCAAGACTTCATGGAATAAAATGCTCACTAAAGAAAAGACAGAAGATCGGATATCTTATAGGTCTGGTTGTCCTTTCTCTCACAGGTTTTGGAAATGCACAGTTTGCTTATACAAAGGCATCCTCACTCTGGAACTATGTAACCAGGAATATGGAGCTAGCTCAACATTGCCAAAGGTATTTGAAACACTGCAAAGTTGTCAAACAGATACATTATATGTTTAAACACAGCCGTCTAGTGCCATTTTAGATACCCTAAGTTATCCAATTTATTAGATAACCTAAGGCAACAAAAAATACTCTATGCAACTAAATTTTGATACAGGAATCTTTCTCAGGGTGACTACCTGCACAACAAGCTCCTTTATGCCACACTCCGTCCTGCTGGTGCACTTCATCTAACTAAAGCTACCTGGGCTGTGTTTCAGCTACAGCATAAACATTTTGAAAATCATCACAAATAACTATGAGCTTATAAGACTTTCCATCCTGTTTCTTATGGTTCTGGTCTGTTCAAATTCTGTTTATCCTGATTTGGGTTGATCTTGCAATTAAATATGACTGACTGGAGAACTGGAGCAGCTCTGCACTGGGCTAAGGATTCAGTCACAGACCTGGTCCTCTCAAGATCACTTACAAGTTATTTTGGGTTAGGAACAAACAACGCTTATGCATCTTAAATCAACAGTTTTAAAGCTGCTGGGGGTTTTTGCCAAAACAGAAACTATTATTCTTCTTGAGAATTTGGTCTTTTAAAAGGAGAAATTTATCTTGGAAATCCATTCAGTGCCAGCTTATGTCATTATTTCAGCTGGAGAAATTCATTCTATAATCTCCTAGATGCTGCTTCAATTGTAAATCAATTGTAAATAGATTCTTACCAGTTTGTGGCATGAGACAGCAGTGTACACTTCTACTTGCCAATACACAGTTTACTTGGTAGAAACAGTATCACACACTTAAGGACAAAAAAAAAAAAAGTGGACGGACCTGTTAGCAAAAGTCTGAATATATATCTGACAACACTTCTATCTTATGAACTCACAAAAGCTTTTCTCTAGATGATACCGAGATCAAACTCTAGCATGGAACATACTACAGCTAAAGGTGAACCACAGTGCTGAGATTAAACTGGAGTAAATCCTAGAACAACTTATGCTGAATGCCTTTTCTTACCAGACTCCTCAACAGGCCAGCTGTAGGGAACATTCATCACAGAAGCCACTTTTAATTATTTCAGCAGCTAGTAATACCTGAATCACCATCCCTGGAGGCATTTATAAGACATGCAGATGTGGCACTTAGGGAAATTGTTAGTGGTGGACTTGACAGTGTTAGGTTTCCATCTGGACTTGATGATCTTAAATGATCTTTTCCAAACTAAATGATTCTATGATTCTATGTTTCTCTGTGATTCTATGATCTGTACTACTATTTGGTTTTGTACAGGACAGGTCACCACGGTAACATAAAAAAAAAACCCTCGAACTTAGGGGTTAATGCTACTATCACTGGGCTTTTTAGATGATCCTGAAGAAGCAGCACAAAAAAAAGGCTAACTTGAAGGTATCGGCTGCATAACTCAATCAGTGTTGATTTAAGTAAATAAGTAACCCCCATAGAACTACTCTTGCAGGCAAGGTGAAGGGAAAGAATACTATTTTATGAAACAGGGCAAGAGGGTGTTTTAATTGCTATCTAGATTAAAGATCTTGGTCAATGGGTGCTCCCAGAAAAAAATCCCCACTTACACAGCCTACCTGGGTTCTCAGGAGACCTTTGCTGAACAAAGGCAGTACCTGAAACAAAGGGCCTCAGGATTTAGAATTGCAACCTACACAGAAGGAAAGGCCAATTGTCATAGCAATAACTGAAGTAAAGACAAATTTCACGTAGATGTGAAGCTAAGAGGAAATGGTGGAGGAAATGCAGAAGATTCATGTTATGATAGGGTCTTTGTCCCCAGAACTCTTCCTCTCACCCTCGTTTACTGCCTCCTAAATGACATTTACACAAGATGAAGTCACTCCATGTAGAGCACTGCTGTCTTCTGGGTGGGCTCACTTGAGCTCACCATGCAGGCTTTCTGTACCCACTTGCTTCTGCTCAAAATCACTTCATTGGTTCAGCTGCCTGGAGCAGTCATTTGTGAAATTCCTTTTAAATCTGGGACATACATAAGAAAGAATGTGGAGGACAATATCCAGGACATAAGTGTCCACATGGATTTGCCTCCTTCTTGGGTGTATTAACTTGCTGGCTGTTCTATGTCCTTTTCTGGTCAGAAGACAAAGAAGATCAGTGACAAAAAAAGGACAGACACTATAGTTTACTCTTCTAATGGAAGATGGGCAGTGTATTGTCTGGAAACCATCAGCAAAATTCACCTGACTCACAATTCACCTTGCAGTTATACAGGATCAAGAACAGCAGGGCAGATGCGTAATGATAATAGTCTGCAGAAGAACAGGGTGCCAGCAAGATACAGTGGCAAACATTGCGGAAGCAGGAAGGTATAAGGAAGTGAGAAACATCAAGAGCTCTAAAGCAAACTTGCTGTCCTATCTAAGTGTAATGGATGAGCTATGAGTTTGGATAGAGGAACCATCTCAAAGGAAATTAAAATTGTCTTCACATCATACTCAGAAAACAGAAATGTTCTGTAAAAGACTTGGCTCCAGGTATCCGCAAGATGAGGAGCTAATGCCTAGATGGCGAGTATCAGAGGTTGGTTGTTGCACTGAGGGATAGGTTGGAAGCCAAAGGGGACAGGATGAGACAGGGAGGTACCTGTTCCAAAAGGTAAAGCTCCAGGGTAGCTTTGAAGAGACCTACCTGATCACAGTCCTAGCTCTGCTGATAACTTTGTGCTTTCTGGCAAATAATTTTGTTTCTTTGCGATTCTGTTTCCCTTCCTGTCTTCTCTGCCATCTATATTGGACCATATGCTGTTTAGGATAGCAGTTGTTCTTATACAATTCCTAGAACAATGGGATTCTGATCTCACAGGAGTCTTCTAGACACTCCTAGAATACAAATAATAAATAATCTTAATTTAGCAAATATTTATTGAGTTCTCTCAGGTATTATAACTAATTACTGCCATTTTCCCTTAAAGAAATAATCCATCACTCTGCTGATGATAAAATAGCTTTTCAAAAAAATAGATATAAAATCTATCTATTCAGAGAAATAATTTGTTCTTATTTCATTCCTATTCCTTTATGCAAATTGTTTGCTTCTTTGTGGTACAACTCTAAACTCTAAATAGTGTGAACTAAACAAGTATTGAGCAGGTTCAGATTCTATACAATATAAAGATGTAGAGAGATATTTTCTATTTCTAGAGACATTATGTATCTACAGAGTCTACATTCCACTCGTAAGTCATTAATAAAAGAGCTGAACTATGCAGGATATGACCATCTAACCACCTAATTGGACAACGATGTATTAACAGTAACATTTTTCTATTTCTTAACTTTGGGATTACACTCCAGTGATTCCACATAATCCATTTCTACCTAATGTGTCTTTTAGCAGTTTACTATATAGCTTAACTACACTTTCTTGTAGGTAAATGTACATTTTTAGGAGTAGTCACTTACTTGAAATGGAACAGTTTGAGAGCCTAAATTCAGATATTCAAAGATTTATTTTCTAGATTTATATGAGACCTCACAGTCGACTCTCAAGAGGAGACAGAAATTTCAGAAGTTTGGCACCCTACATCAGAGGTTTGCCTATCTGAAGACTCTTTACTTCAGCTAGTTAGGAAGGGCTTGCTCTAGTTATCTCTATAAAGGTTCTCATGAATTTCAGCAGCACTCATCACACACAGATGGCTAAAAAGTAGAAATTCTCTCTTCCAGTAGAAATAATAGCCTAAGTGAACAAGGAGAAAAGTTTTATCTTTTATCTGCATATGTCAAACATGGGATGCATTGATACAGAAACCCAGAAACCAATCTTAAGTTTCAGCTCTACAAGTATAATGCCATGCAATGTGACTGAAAAGAAAATGCTATAAATAAATTCTTTCATTATTGATTTATTTTGTGGAGGTCTGAAATCCCATTCTATCTACATGCAGCAATTTGAAATAGATATTATCATAGAATCATAGAATCATAGAATGGTTAGGGTTGGAAGGGACCTTCAAAGGTCATCTAGTCCAACCCCCCTGCAAGGAGCAGGAACATCCCCCACTAGATCAGGTTGCTCAGAGCCCCATCCAGCCTGGCCTTGAATGTTTCCAGGGATGGGGCATCCACCACCTCTCCGGGCAACCTGTTCCAGTGATCTACAACTCTCATTGTGAAAAATTTTTTCCTAATGTCCAATCTAAATCTACCCCTCTCTATTTTAAAACCATTACCCCTCGTCCTATCACAACAGGCCCTGAATATTATTCTGATATTAAGCTGCAGGTACACTTGCTAAAACTGGAATGAAAAATTTGGCTGATTTTAATAATTAAAAATTCATTTAGAGTAAAGGTTTAAGGAAAGGACCTTAGTGTAACAAAGGCTGATGGCAATTCTAGTTGGATTTTTTAAATGTTATCAATCATCTTTTACAGACAGCTCTATAATAGTCCCAGATGGTAAACCAGATCATCCTACCGAGGATGCTAAAAAGAGAAAGATATTGATAAAATAATTGAAGTAGTTCTTCATTTACCCTATTCCACAGGTATCATTAGTCTCAGAAACCATAACTGGATGCTAAACTAATGACAGAGGACTAAAAAATCCACATTACTTGGCATATACTGTGGTGAGAGTGAGCACACAGGCAATAACTGCAGGTCAGATGATAAGATATCGGTTTCACTGATTGTTTCAGTCCATGGACTATCAAGCAACTGATAGTCCCTAAAACTACATCCATTGTTCCCACATGAGTATCATTGGTGTGCAAGGCAGTGTGTAGCAGTGGACTGAATTTCAGGGATTAGGAAACTAATTCTAACTTGGCTACTCTGAGGTGTATAACCTGGCCTTCCCCTTTTGGCCTTATGCTGTCTAGACTTCAAGCTCTGTGCAAGACATATTGCCTCAGTCTTTATGTACACAGCTCCTAGTACAATGTGGCCCTCCGTCTCATCTGAAGCCCCGGCGTACTTCTAAAACTGAAAACATATAAAATCAATATCTTCATCAAAGCAACTCACGATACCTCCAGAGGCAGGTTAGATGCACACAAACCTGGGGACTTCATTTACTTTCCAAGTTCATATGGACATGAAATCCCATAAATGTGCTGAAACCCCATGCAGCCACTAAAAGAAGCATCTGATTCAGTCACAACTCTTTGTCACCACTGATGTCCGCAGGAAGAAGATTAAAGGGGAAAAAAAAAAAAAACAAAACACAGAAATAGGAAAAGAAAGAAAATGGACATGGAGACCAAAGAGACAAGTCAGTGGAGTTCTTTCAGTGTCCAAGACTATGGGCACTGGAAGGGTGGGGCAGGATTGTTCTTGG